>CM020520.1:5885000-6012500 GCA_009823395.1 Thamnaconus septentrionalis
AAGGACTGCGCGCAAAAAAATAAAAAATAAATAAAATGTTGCAGCTGAATCCTGGAATGCATGGTGGAATTTGTGCTTGTGTGCATGACGTTCCCCTCTCTGCTGCCCCCCAGACACCGGGAACATGGAGGTGCTCCACTTGTTTGGCAGCGAGGAGCAGAAGAAGAAATGGCTGGAGCCGCTGCTGAGGGGAGAGATTCGCTCCTGCTTCTGCATGACCGGTAACTGCTCCACCACCACATCAGTTGTTTTGTCTTTTTATTTTATATTCCAATGTTATCTCAGTTTTTCTCAACTAGTGGGTCGCGACTCAAAAGTGGGTTTGGAGTTGTTTTGATCGGGTTGCAGCTTTGTGGGTAAATTTTCTTTTTTTTTTTTTTTTTTTGAAAAGGGATTTTCAAACATCTACATTACATTACGTTACAGTGCAGTATCTATCTGCAGGGTAGAAAGTTGTAAAGATCACTTGAGGAGTTGAGGGGAGAGGGATTCTTTCATGAGGCAGGCGGTTCCAGTAAGTGGCAGAGCGTGGAACGCTTCCATCCGGTGTGGGTTTTCAGTCAGGCGGAGGCGTGACAGTTACCGGTTCTGTGGAAAAGGTTTGCTTGGAATCTCTGCACGCCAGCTGCAAACGCCAGGCCGGCGCTGCCAGTCATTTCTCCAAACCCCTCCCTGCTGGGAAAACAGGAGCCGCATCACTGCTGGAGGGGAACTGAGTGGGCGGGAACCTCAACGTGTACAGCGTACGGCTGATGAAGGAGACGACTTTTGAATGTTTTTAGGTTCAAATTAAACGAGTTAAATTGAAGTTCAAGCCGAAAAGCAAAGCCAAAAGCCCCCCGCCGGGCGCTGGAGCTCGCAAGGACATCCGAGCTTTCCTCGCTGGAGCGAAACCATCCGTTGTTTCTCCTGCGTCATGTGACCTGTGGTTCCTTTTCCCAGAACCAGATGTGGCCTCCAGTGACGCGACGAACATGGAGTGCACTTTCTACGCAGACGGAGAGAACTACGTCATCGACGGCAAGAAGTGGTGGAGCAGCGGTGAGTCCTTCTCTTTCAATGGCTTCAAAAAAAAAAAAAAAGAAAAAAGTTTGTTTTTCACTTTAGAATTGATCCGGTTTTGCGAGATTCAGGACTCGGTAAACAAGCAACTTCACTGCTGCCAAGATCAACTGGCTTTGAATTATTATTGGAAGTAATTACAGAAAAAAAACACAGGAAATATAAAAACAACTCAAGGAGGAGGTTTATTTATTTATTTTTTTTTTTTTTATAGCTAATGAAGTTGAGCTTCCAGAAAGCACTGAATGTTGTTGTTAGGAGCTTTTGAGTAAACTGCGCCTCATCAACAGTTTAAATACTGCAAAGGATTTTGCTCAAAGGTCATGCGGTTCAGGGGCTGAAACCACACTGGAATTTTATGAGCACTAATAATTTAAGTTGTCGTTATTGAGACCGGTGATTGAGACGGCTGCGCTCTGTTCTTTTGCTTTTGTGTCGAAAACAACTTGAAAACATGGTTCAGACAGACTGAAAAACACAGCAGATGATGAAGGAATTTTTGAGGGTGCGGGATACCAACAGCCTCCCGATTCCACCTACGACCGTCCAGATGTTGTTTTTTTTCCCCCCCTCTTCACATTTGGAGGTTCCCACAACCCACAATCTGAGCTTTGGGTGTAAAATGAGAAAATCAGCTGGATTCTGTCTTGGTTTCGAGAAAACACGAAGCTCCGTGATTGTGCTGGGTGTTTCTGGGAGTGGGGTCAAGGTCAAGGTCACCTCCCAGATGTGTCTGGTGGAAAACAGTGAGTCACACTGCCCACATTCTATGTTGTTTTAATGAAGAAGAACAAGAAAGCCCAGTCCCAGTCTGACTCGTCCTGATGGACTGTTTAGGTTTTGTCTCGGGCCAGTTTATTTGGGAACTCCAGCTCCCACTCCAGTGCAGCGTCGCAGACCGGAATGAGCTGTAAACAGATTAATTTGTTTCAGGCTCCGAGCGACATGTTGATGAGGTGGAGAGGTTTTAACCGTTGGATGCTCGCTGGCTGGCCGCCCGCTCGGGGCGTAAACACACTCTGCTGCTTTCCCACTGCTAGACAATGGTTTTCACGTGTCGCTTCTCTGTGGCCTTTTTCTGGCGGCCCAGACCAGAATAGACGAGACCAGAGCAGACCGGAGCATTTACCCCTCAAGAGATTCTTTGCCAATTTCCCAGATTTAGCGCCACCACCAAGTCTCAAGGACACAAAAATGGGACGCAGCCGACATCGTGAGACTGCAAATGTGTTTTATTGAACGCAGTCAACACTATGTAGACAATACTATGCGTAATTAGCGTTACAATGAGTGATCACTGGCGATAGAACAAATCTGTTACTTATAAAAACAGAGCCCAGGGTTCCCACTCCCTCTCTCAGAATTTTAGAACTTTTCCATGAAATTTCAATGACCTTACCTCAACTTATTAATACAGAATTTTCCGACTTAAAAAGACAAGCCTTTTAGCTCATGGTACAATAGTTGCTTAACCATAACAGTAACTGCAGGTGAAATCCATTAGGCTCATCGGTTAGGCTTCTTCTGTTGACGAGGAAACATAAAAGGAGGGGCAGAAAATAGCCCACATCAGGGTGGAACAAACAAATTCTGCTAGTTTGTCAAATTTCATGACTTTTCCCAAAACTTTCAGTGGTTTTTACTAAATTCCGTGACGTTTCCAGGCCTGAAAAATGGCCAAACTTGGCAAAGTCCATGGCTTTTCCAGGTCTTCCATGACGGTGGGAACCATGGCACACACACAGTAGATAGTTTTTTACTGCCGCTAGAAGCAAGTAGTAACTTTCAAATGGTGAAGGTGCTCGTGTCCTGGTCCCCTGATCCGGACTGCGACTGGGTCTGGGCCCGGGACCTGAGCGCCATCTCCACGGGCGCCGGGCCCTCCCCCTCCCCCGGCCCGTGCCTCCCGAGCCAGCGGCCGACCCGCTTGGCCAGCTTGAGCACGTGCGCCCTGAAGGAGGAGCCCATGAGGGCGTAGAGCAGCGGGTTGACGCAGGCGTGCGACAGCGCCAGCGCCTCCGTCACCTGCAGCGCCCGGTCCAGGCGCTTGCTGAGCTCGCAGTCCGTCACCAGGCCGTAGATGATGTCCATGGCCCGCCACAGCTTGACGGCGCTGTACGGCAGCTGCGTGAGCAGGAAGACCGCCACCACCACCAGCAGCACGCGCAGGGCGCGCCACTTGCGCCGACTCCGCGCCCAGGTGGCGCGGCCCAGCGCGCGGCCCACGTGGCCGTAGCACCAGGCCATCACCACCAGGGGGAGCAGGAACCTCAGGGTGACCTCCAGCAGCTCCAGGGCGGCCTTGGCGGGCCGGGCCATGCCGTGGGGGTAGACGGCGGTGCAGGCGAGGCCGTGCGGGGAGTGCTTGACGGTGGAGAAGAGCAGCTCGGGAGGCCCAGGAAGGCCACGCACACCCACAGCGCCACCATCACCAGCAGCCAGCGCGTCCGGGCCCGCGGGCCGGGCCGGGCCGAGCCAGCGGGCCCGCCGCTCCGGGCCACGGCGCGGTAGCGGTCCAGGCTGACACAGGCCAGCAGCAGCATGCAGCAGGTGAAGTTGGCGCCCGTACAGGAAGGAGACGGCCTTGCAGGCGCCCGGCGCCCAGGTGCCAGCCGTGCGCGGCGTCGGCCGCCCAGAAGGGCAGCGTGAGCAGCAGCAGCAGGTCCGACGCCGCCAGGTTGAGGATGCACACGTCGGTGAGCGTGCGCAGGCGCACCCGCGAGGCGTACACGGCCACCACCAGCGCGTTGCCCGCCAGGCCCGCCGCCAGCGTCAGGGCGTAGACGACGGGCAGGAAGACGGAGGCGAAGGAGCGCACCGCCTCCTTGTTGCACACGGTGTGGAGGTGGGAGTAGTCGCTGTCGTTGAAGCCGAGCTCGTCGTCGTCATCGTAGTAGTAGTCCACGTCTTCCATCTTTGTTTTTGTTTTTTTAAATCTTTGGTGTGAAAAACGGAATAAGAAACGTTAATTTAGACTCCCAGGATCAATTTTAGCAACTGTATTTTTTTTTTTTCATCCCAGCCTTATTCTTGCAGCCTCGCACGGTTTTACACAATTCCTCGAAGACGGCATATTTAGCCCTCTGTTCACGGCCTGCCGCAAAATAGCTAAAAATGAAACACGTCATTGGGAACTCTGTTATTTTATGGGAACTAGAGAAACTGGAACGCAGGGAAGGCAAATTAGATTTGCTTTCTGCATTAGAGGAATTTCTCCTGCATGGATTCCCTAACAGCCTTAGGCCCTGTCTGTCTGTCTGGCTGGCTGGCTGGCTGTAGGTCTGTCTGGCTGTAGGTCTGTCTGGCTGGCTGTAGGTCTGTCTGGCTGTCTGTCTGTAGGTCTGGCTGGCTGGCTGGCTGGCTGTCTGGCTGTAGGTCTGTCTGGCTGTCTGTCTGTAGGTCTGGCTGGCTGGCTGGCTGGCTGGCTGGCTGTAGGTCTGTCTGGCTGTAGGTCTGTCTGGCTGTCTGTTTGTAGGTCTGGCTGGCTGGCTGGCTGTAGGTGTGTCTGGCTGTAGGTCTGTCTGTAGGTCTGGCTGGCTGTCTGTAGGTCTGTCGGGCTGGCTGGCTGGCTGGCTGGCTGTAGGTCTGTCTGTAGGTCTGGCTGGCTGTCTGTAGATCTGTCGGGCTGGCTGGCTGGCTGTAGGTCTGTCTGGCTGTCTGTCTGTAGGTCTGTCTGGCTGTCTGTCGGGCTGGCTGTCTGTAGGTCTGGCTGGCTCTCTGTCTGGCTGTCTGTCTGTCGGGCTGGCTGTCTGTAGGTCTGTCTGGCTGTCTGTAGGTCTGTCGGGCTGGCTGTCTGTAGGTCTGTCGGGCTGGCTGTCTGTAGGTCTGTCGGGCTGGCTGTCTGTAGGTCTGTCTGGCTGTCTGTAGGTCTGTCGGGCTGGCTGTCTGTAGGTCTGTCTGGCTGTCTGTAGGTCTGTCTGGCTGGCTGTCTGTAGGTCTGTCGGGCTGGCTGGCTGTCTGTAGGTCTGGCTGTCTCCTGTCTGTAGGTCTGTCTGGCTGTCTGTAGGTCTGTCTGGCTGTCTGTAGGTCTGGTCTGGCTGGCTGTCTGTAGGTCTGTCGGGCTGGCTGTCTGTAGGTCTGTCTGGCTGTCTGTAGGTCTGTCGTATTTGGGCTTGAATGACTAGCGTGGACATCCTGAATTTGTTTTGTTTTGTTTTTTTAAAAAGGAAGAAAAACACAGCGAAAGTTGAGTAAAGCAGCTGAACGCCCAGAACTCGCTGAATGTTAGTTAATAGAGAGAACCCGCAGCTGAACTTAAATCTGATGTCTCCCACACGCAACGCAACGCAACGCACAGTAGGAAATCTTTCCGTGCCGCCTCCAAAGATGTGGAGGAATCTGTGAAGCCCATCAGCAGCAGGAGTGAGATAACGCAGGACTGCAGAACTGAATATTTTGTCTCTTAGCGTGATGTTGACTGACATCAACTTTGTGGAATACGTCCACAAATATTCTTTGTGAGTGATTTGGTCGGTGCTGAGAGAGACCAGCTGCCTCAAACAGATGTTCACAAATATGTCCAGTATTCACAGCTGCACGTTGCGTGTCAGGCTGACACAATCTTGACACCTTATTTAGTGAAGGTGGTTGTTTTGCTATAATTCCATCGTCTTCTAACCATCACAGTGGTATTAATCACGATGCTCGCAGGCTTTGCCACCGACGTTGAGCTCAATCATATTTATTTCCTGAGGACATGCTTTGTGTGTGTGTGTGTGTGTGTGTGTGTGTGTGTGTGTGTGTGTGTGTGTGTGTGTGTGTGTGTGTGTGTGTGTGTGTGTGTGTGTGTGTGTGTGTGTGTGTGTGTGTGTGTGTGATGATAAAGCCATAAAAAAAGTCAGGAGGAGGACTTTGACTGGCAAAGTGACGTCTTCACCTTCCACTGCTGGAAAACAGAAACAGCGGGGCAAGTTTTCGCCTTCCGTCTGGTGTCGCGAGTATTATAGTATCGCAGTGCAGCATAGTAAATTGTCATAGAGCTCGTAGCAGTCAGGATAATGTGGCTACGCTGTCAGTCTGCTGTTCACATTCCAGCAACTCGGTCAGGAGAAAACCAACGAGCAGAGAGAAAATGTTTCCTTACCGTCTCTCCGCCCGAGTCTTCGAGTCGTTTTCTGAAGGATGATGATTGAATCTGATCACTCCAGCGGTGAGTGTGTGCGTGTGTGTGCGCACGTCTCAAGAGTTGAACTGCAGCCACCATAGGACCGGCCCGGCCCGCCCCGCCTCCTCCCCTCCCCTCTACTGCTCACACACTCCCCCACCACGCAGCTCTGCCCCCGTGTGTGTGTGTGTGTGTGTGTGTGAGAGATCTTTTTTGTTAGGTGTGTCAACAGGGGAGCTCCAGTTGTGTTTTTTTCACGATCAGTTGAGGTTGATGTTGTTGTTTGATTCCAGCTGGGAGGAGCATAATACCAGTCAGAACTTTGGACACACCCTTTTCTTTCATTCCCATGACTGTTGAGTGTTGACATTGCAGTTTGTCACTGAAGTCATCAGAATTACACAAGAACACTCATGGAATTATGTAGGAAACAAAAGTGTAAAGTAACTCAAACACATTTTATATTTATATTCTTTAAAACTGCCACCTTTCATGAAAAGGTGTTTTTCTTTGCTGCATAATTGCATAGATCTTGCTCTTGTATTTGATGTCTTCAGTGTCCATCTGCAGTGGAGAAAGTTGGAAAGACAAATTGCATGAGAAGGTGCGTCCAAACTTTTGACTGCTGGTGTATACAAGGGTGCGAAAGAAGGGGGGGAGGGGGGAGACAACTGCCGTCCCAGCCACACGGTCCCCTCTTCATTCTGGGTTCCCTGAAATTACTGTTGAGTTCGGCCGCGCAGTTGTTTGTATTTCCAGCATGTAATTCACCAGCGGTTTGAAATCATCTCATTTTTTCCCCCCTCTCACGTCTCCTTCTCCACTTTTACTGGCTCTTTTTCAAAAGATCCACAGTTAAACGCAGCAAAGTAAAATCATTAATAATACCATCCGCTGAGGCGAAGCAGGGTTATTTTCATTCCGGGCGTGTGTGGGCACGACTTGTTGTTCAAAGGAGAAGCCGAGCGGCCGCCGAGGCAGGAAGTCTCTCCTCCTCTGACAAAAGTGTTTTTGGGGTGAAGTTCTCCTGCCAACTCCAAGCCTGGCAGCTGAGAGACGGTGGTAAACACCGGTATCACGCGCTGGGGACTGATGATGATGTCCAGTCTTCCTCCTGCCGTCTGGCTTGCACATGGTGCTCGGGGGAGGGAGGCGGGGGGGACAGTCTGAGCTCTGGCGGGAACAAACAGGAAAGCCGAGGATTTCTGCTTCGGTGCCATCACTGTTTTCTCAGCCAGTGGCGTCGCCCTTTGAAGGGGTCCCTTTTAAATACGGTGCAAAGATGATGTCGCCCTCCCTTACGTTCCACCTTTTGGTAGAGGTCTGGAAACATACCCTTTGTGATGTCAGAAAGGGCCCTCAACGCCTAGATGTTCCTCCACAGGCACACGGCGGCCTTGTTTTCGTTGTGGTTGAAGCGTGCGGAGGGGCCGAAAATGATTTTCAGCTTTGCTGCGGGAGGCTGTAAACAGAAGGCTAAATATGCTGTTTTTGGAGATCTATAGATTTATTTATTTTTTTTTAATTAATTAATCAGGCAAAGGTGGAGAGTGCTGGATGAAAATGTGTGTGATTAGACCAGGTATGGGAAAACCACGGCCTGGGGGCCATATGCGGCCCGTTAGGCTTTTCAATGCGGCCCGCTGAACTTGAAGAAGTTATATTAATAGTAAGTTGGTAATTAAACAGCCGTTTAATCCAATGTTTTAACAGCCGCTCAATACCGTGGGGCTTCAAAGACAGAATATTTTTTATACGTCTTTTTTGCTTATACCATGAAGAGACATACCCACCCCTTCAATGTAGTTCCAGAGTGGACGGTGCTGCCCCCTTGTGGGCGTGTGTGCTCAGCTATAGCGGAAGCATTAAATCGTGTGCAGCTTTCTAGTTTGTTTTGTCAGCATCTGGAAGTAACTCAACTCGTGGCTGTTTCAGCAAGATGCGTCTGCACTGGCAGTCTGTCACTTAACATCATCGTCATTTGAGCCGTGTTTTTTTCCTTTCCAGGTTCTTCAGATTGGACCTGGTTAAACAAATTATTTCAAACGAGCAAAGCAACTTCAAGTCGTGAATTTACACAAACTGATGAATGCCTTTGTGTTCCCCCCCCCCTCACAGGTGGTCTGTTTGGCTGGCTGCCTGTAGGTCTGTCTGGGTGGCTGTCTGTAGGTCTGTCTGGCTGTCTGTCTGGCTGTCTGCCAGTAGGTCTGTCTGGCTGTCTGTCCGTAGGTCTGTCGGGCTGGCTGTCTGTCTGTAGGTCTGTCTGGGTGGCTGGCTGTAGGTCTGTCTGGCTGGCTGTAGGTCTGTCGGGCTGGCTGGCTGTCTGTAGGTCTGTCTGGCTGGCTGTCTGTAGGTCTGTTGGGCTGGCTGTCTGTAGGTCTGTCGGGCTGTAGGTCTGTCTGGCTGGCGGTCTGTTGGGCTGGCTGTCTGTAGGTCTGTCGGGCTGTAGGTCTGTCTGTCTGGCTGTCTGTAGGTCTGTCTGGGTGGCTGTCTGTAGGTCTGTCGGGCTGGCTGGCTGGCTGTCTGTAGGTCTGTCTGTCTGGCTGGCTGGCTGGCTGTCTGTAGGTCTGTCTGGCTGTCTGTAGGTCTGTCGTATTTGGGCTTGAATGACTAGCGTGGACATACTGAATTTGTTTTGATTTGTTTTTTTAAAAAGGAAGAAAAACACAGCGAAAGTTGAGTAAAGCAGCTGAACGCCCGGAACACGCTGAATGTTAGTATGTTCCGTGCCGGAAAGATTACGTTCCACCTTTTGGTAGAGGTCTGGAAACGTACCCTTTGTGATGTCAGAAAGGGCCCTCAACGCCTAGATGTTCCTCCACAGGCACACGGCGGCCTTGTTTTCGTTGTGGTTGAAGCGTGCGGAGGGGCGGACCAAACCTCAGTTTTTGCAGGGGCCGGAAATGATTTTCAGCTTTGCTGCGGGAGGCTGTAAACAGAAGGCTAAATATGCTGTTTTTGGAGATCTATAGATTTATTTATTTTTTTTTAATTAATTAATCAG
The DNA here is from genome assembly GCA_009823395.1 of Thamnaconus septentrionalis. NCBI lineage: Eukaryota > Metazoa > Chordata > Actinopteri > Tetraodontiformes > Monacanthidae > Thamnaconus > Thamnaconus septentrionalis. Next base: position 5,894,171 of record CM020520.1, read on the forward strand.
GCAAAGGTGGAGAGTGCTGGATGAAAATGTGTGATTAGATGTAGTTCCAGAGTGGACGGTGCTGCCCCCTTGTGGGCGTGTGTGCTCAGCTATAGCGGAAGCATTAAATCGTGTGCAGCTTTCTAGTTTGTTTGTTTTTTTTGTCAGCATCTGGAAGTAACTCAACTCGTGGCTGTTTCAGCAAGATGCGTCTGCACTGGCAGTCTGTCACTTAACATCATCGACATTTGAGCCGTGTTTTTTTCCTTTCCAGGTTCTTCAGATTGGACCTGGTTACACAAATTATTTCAAACGAGCAAAGCAACTTCAAGTCGTGAATTTACACAAACTGATGAATGCCTTTGTGCCCCCCCCTCACAGGTGCTGGTAACCCACAGTGCAAAGTGGCCATAGTGATGTGCAGGGGCGTTTCTCAGGGCGCCAACAGCAGGTGAGCAGGATTGTCTGGACCTCATTCTACTGTAGAATGTGCCGGTTACTGACTTTGTGATATGTGTTACACTACTTTTACATTTTAAAATTTGTTTTTTTGTAAGAGAAAACGGTTCCGTTAAAGACCAAAACTGCACAAAAATATACATTTATCGCTTATACCGATGATGATGATGTGATGCTTCGGGTAGTTTGGATTTTTACGATTCACAACTGCATGCACTGTTTGCTACTGTTAAACTTTCCTACTCGGTTAAGGTTGGTTGTCTCATACGTCTCTGCGCCACATGGTTATAAATCGACGAACTTTGGTTGGGAGACAAACTTCTTACACTAATAACTTCCGGTTAGTGGGGGGGGGGGGGGGTTGGGAATTCAAACTGATGGCCACGCCTAGGACGCTTGGTTTGCATAGAAAGCTGAACACAAACACTGCGTTTTTCAAAGAAGCATGGGGGGGGAAAAAAGCGCACATTCTCCAAAACTTGTACCTGATTTAAAAACTACATTCTAAACTTGCTTCACAGGCACGTCAAGCACAGCATGATCCTGGTGCCGATGGACACGCCTGGCGTGAAGCGAGTCCGGCCGCTCACCGTGTTTGGCCAAGACGGTAACATCTCGTCTTGTCGTCTTGTTTCCATGACCATCACTCTTTTAAATATCACACTAACAAAAGTGCGAACCATCCCTGTTTTTAGACGCAATCCACGGCGGCCATTTTGAAGTGCACTTTGAGAACGTGCGCGTTCCCGTCTCCAACATGATTCTGGGTAAGAGACACTCTACGCAAACAAACCTCTGTGTTCACTGCCCTCATTGTTTGCCAATGAAGTAACACATTAATCCACACGATCATTACATGTTCAACCACTGACTGTGGGTCACTGGGGCAGAAGTCAGTCAGTCCTCTTTGTTGACTCTCTCCAGGTGAGGGACGCGGCTTTGAGATCGCCCAGGGCCGCCTGGGCCCGGGCAGGCTGCACCACTGCATGCGGGCCGTGGGCCTGGCGGAGCAGGCCCTGGAACTGCTCTGCCAGCGGGCCGCCAGCCGACACACCTTCGGGAAGAAACTCTACGAACACGTGAGTTGCATCATGGGTTTATTGTGAGATCTAGTTGCCAATCGGACTGGCAATATGGCGCTCCCAGTGGCCGTTCTAGGTACCGCAGTAACAATTACCATGGGCTCAAAAAGCATTTTTCTACAGAGCTCCTAATTGGACATTGAGCGTTAGTGCGGACTCAATAAAAACAGGAAGGTCGAACTTGACTCAGTGGCGACGTCTGGTGGCCCGAGCGGTGAATTTCACCCTGCTTCCTTTCTTCGTGCAGGAGGTGGTGGCCCACTGGATCGCGGAGTGCCGCCTGATGATCGAGCAGACCCGCCTGCTCACCCTGCACGCGGCGCATGCCATGGACGTCCGAGGCAGCCGGGCTGCGCGCAAACAGGTGAGCAAATTACATGCTATTCTTTTCCTACTATGACGTGGTTCACCAAAACACTCCTCCCCCCAGTCTAAAGTTTGCCCAGCCCTGATTTAAATACTAGTTGGCAAAACTGTTCAGACACCTTGTACGGTAAAAAAAAAATATATGTATATAATGTGGCACACAAGTTAAGAGCCTTTGCTTTTTTCCTTTTTGTCGTCATCACTCAGATTGCACTGATCAAAGTGGCAGCAGCCAGGATGGCCTGCAAGGTGGCGGACTGCGCCATGCAGGTGTACGGCGCCGCAGGCATGTCCGGGGACTTCCCGCTGGCTCAGATGTAAGGACCTCCACTCCCTCCTCAACGCGCCGCTGATGACTTTTCCCATTTGACGGCAACTCGCTAAACGCACCACTTATCTTCCCGCAGGTATTCGTACGCACGGACGCTGCGCATCGCCGACGGCCCGGACGAGGTGCACCTCTCCTCCATCGCTCGCCTGGAGCTGAGGGACCAGCTGAGGGCGGCTCAGGCCAAGCTGTGAAGTCACAACAACTAACCAACAATCGCCAAGAATATGCTTTAATGTAAATAATCAATAGTTTGTATGAAACTATTCAGTCCTTGAAATTGTTTATTGAAAAAGGCTTGATTTATTAAGGAATTCTTTTATTTATTTATTGTGAACTACAAAAAGAAAATGACAGCATGAACTTTGTCTCGTCATCCGACTGAATCCCACTGAGAGGTGATGGGGAAATCAGAACACACAAGCACGTTATTGTTTTTTACAATATAAAACAGCAATGGCCGCTCCCCTCCCTCACCCCCACTAAATCACAGAGATTTTAAGCCGCCCAGAAATGTTGTACAATACATGGCAGGAAAAAAAAAAAGGTGGTGGAGGTGGGACACATACTGGTTGTGACGAGAGCGACGCGTCAGTGTTTGCTCTTCTTGGACTTTTTGTGAGAGCGGTGCGGCGAGCGCGACTTGGAGCGCGACTTCTTGGTCGACTTCTTGGGCGATCTCGAGCGCGACCTCCTGGACCGCTTGGGCGTGCGAGGGGAGGGCGATCTGGTCGGACAGACAGGGTTTTCTTGCGTTAATTCTCAAGACTTAAAAATGCTTCACATCGTGAATCTACGGAAGCGCATTGCATTTTTTTGGCACCTTATCTCGTAATTATGAGATCAGGACGAGAAAAGCTCTCCGAATGCAATGGGCTTCCGTAGGAATCAAACACCCGACTCTGATGAACCAACTTACCGCTTGGAGGACTTCTTGCTGCTGGCTCGCGGCGAGTCTTTGTGCGTGGAGCGCGACATGGTGTCCTTGGAGTACGAGCGCTCGGAGCGCTCGGATCGCTCCGAGCGGGGCGACGACGAGCGGCCCCTCCTGCTGCTGCTGCGCGGCGGGCTGGCCGAGCCGCTGTGGCGCCGTTTCCTGTCGACCGCAGGGGACAAATATCTGCGAAGGAAAAAGGAAAGAAGTTAGAATACATAATTGTGCTGAAAACGCACTGGTTCTCGCTGATGAGCTCCTGTTACCTGTCCTTCCTGGTGGGCGTGTCCTCCTTCTCCTTCTCCTTCTTCAGGTCTTTCAACCGCGTCTCGGCCTTCTCCTTTTCCTTCTTCTCCCGCTCCTTCTCCCGTTCCAGTTTCTCTTTTTCCTTCTCCTGCGGAAGTGCGACAATGGAATTTTTAAATTGTGACTCTTGCGCCTCACGTCGACCATTAAAACCTCCACTGAAGTCAAACTCCTACCTTTTGTAGCAGTTTGTCCCTGTAGTGCTCCACCTGCTCCTGAATGCTCTGTCCGTGCTTCTTGGGTCGTTTGCCAGATTCCAGCTCATCCTGGAACTTCATGACCTTCACCTGGGTGCGCATTTAAAAAGGGAGAAGTGTTAAATACAAAACACCCGACCATCTTTGGCATTTCAAGCTTAAAATTCTGAGCTCAGCGATTCAATACCTCGATCTCTCTGAGTTTGCTGCGTTTCTCTTCGTTCATTTCAGACATCTTGGTTTTAGTATCCGAGTCGTCTCGGCCGGAGTTGAAGTAGCTCTGATTGTCTTCTGAACGAGGGCTCCTGTCCTCGTCGCCGCTGTCCTCACCGTACCTACAGAGCAAAATAACATGTAAGCATGTTTTGTTTTGTTTTTTTAAAAGGAAAAGGAGTAAACAGGTGCAAAGATTGTCTAAATTTCCAGCACAGTTAACGAACAAACAAGACAAAGTCAACTTACTTTTTCGACTCTTCCGGCTGCTCAAACGCCTCCCACTTTGAGGTTGTGACAGCTGAGAAAACAAATGACAGAGTGAAATCAATGCAAATCACTGACCTGAGGGGGCCACGCGGATGAGAAAAACACTGGCTGCACTTCCATGACAGTTTTTTTGAAAAATGAAAGGTATATTTCTAAAATCTCGACAAAGTACAATTGCGATTTGCAGATGTTTGCATTGAACGACATTATTCTTCACATTATTGTGGCCGAGTTTGTTAAGAGAGGTAACGGGCTGATGCAAAAGTCTCACCTTGAGCCTCCAGCTCGGATTCATCCACAGCTTCCCACTTGGACGGCGCCACCTTGAAGGTCGCCTCCTTGGATGCGTCGACTGTAAAAACCAGGCGGAAAAACACAAATTAGCACCGAACTCCGGGTCGGACCTCCGGCGGCTTCACAGGTTCGTGGACTCACAGGGAATTCCATCTATGTCCTCCTCAAGATGTTTGATGGGGACGCCGTCTAGGTCGTCCAGGGGGGCTCCGTCGATGGGAGCGCCGTCCATGTGCCCCGCCTCGATCGGGACGCCGTCCATGTCCTCCAGTGGCATGCCGTCCACGTACTCGCCGAACGGAGCGCCGTCGATGTCCTCCGCTGCCTCGGCCACCTGCTGCGCAAACGCCACAAACACACGCTGTAAACCACAGGTGTCAAACTCTGGGCCATGGGCCAAATTTGGCCTGAGAGGCATTATATTTGGCACATCAATCAGGACTGGACGTTCATTCAAGGACATTATTATGAATTCACTGGTTTATTGTTATTTTATTTTGAAATGTATTATTAGCTGGGCAAAAAGGTTATAATTGAAATTTAAATCATGAGGTTGCAAATACATACATACGATTTTCATTTACATTTTTTTTTAATTAGATTTTTCGTGTGTGCAAGCGACAAGGTTTTCCACAGCGAGAGACTAGAGAGAGTCGTCACTCACCTCCACGGCGGCGGCAGCGGCGGCGGCAGCCGCAGCAGCAGCAGCAACAGCAGCAGCAGCAGCAGCAGCGACCTCCTTCTCTGCCGACAGGTTGACCAGACCCAGGAAGATGTTCTGCAGCTTGATGAGGAAGGGGTCGGGGTACACGGCCCAGTCCTCCCAGGCCCGGAAACACGACATGACTCGTTGCTGATGCAAGAGAGGGATAAATTATTTCAGTTGCTGAGGAGATTTTTTGCAGCGTTTTCCTCTTTCCTGGGATGTACGGTACCTTGAAGTTCTCGCTCTGCAGGTGGCCCTGGATCTGTTTGTACGTTGCGTTCAGGTCGGCGAAAATCTGGCACAGCCTCGCCTCAAAACTGTCAGGAGGTCGTGGGCATGGTTAGTGGGTGCGCAACAGATGCACAAACTGGCCATAAACAGGTGAAATCTAGAACTTACTATTTTCTGTAGTAAGACGCATTGGATACTTTGGCAGAGGAGTTGTAGAGCACATCAGAAACTAGATATAACCGTGCAATCTGGACGGACAAAAGAGGATTGTGAGAATTTTTTTGTAGCCATTCAGAGCCATCTGTGTTTGTCATGATGGCCAGACAGGACAAGGGAGGAAGGAAAAAGAAACCGTCTTGCCTTCTTGGGGAGGGGGGTCTTGAGGATGGAGAGAGACTCGGTGATGCACTCCACGATCTCCTCCGCCGCCTCGGCGCGGTTGAGGCAGAACAGCATGGCCTCGGCCACGTCGCCCCTCCTGGGAGTCAAACCGCGGAGCATCTCTTCCAGTTTGTCCCGTTCTCTGCAGACACAGAGGGGTTGGAGAGAGGGGGGCAAGGTCATGTGATGAACTGGAAGCTCAACAGGACCACAGCAGACGGGCAGAGAGTCCCGAGAGAGGGCGGCCTTACTCTTCTTTCAAGGCGCCCTTCTTGGCGCCCTCCTCTTCCTCGTCCTCTTCGTCGCCGTCGTCGTACGGGCCGTGGAGGTACGGGTTGAGCGGCGGCGGCCGCCACAGGGAGCCGTTCTTGAACATCCTGAAGTCGTCTGTTCGCCATTTGGCCGGCGCTTCGCCCTGAGCAGATCGTTTATTCACCGTCACGACAAAGAAAAAAAAACCCTGCTCGTCCCAAGCTCGTTTCACAACAATTTGATTTTTCTTTTGGACACCGTACCTGTAGGATGGTGTACAGCTTCCATCTGTAGTATACATGTGCTGGGCTCTGGTTCTCAAACAGAAACCTGTGAGGACAAAAGGATGAATTTGCGTCAAGTCTGAGCGTACGGATGAGGTCAACGGGCGAGGAGTGAGAGGACGAGGAGACGAGCGGCGCCCACCTGTACATGGGATTGTTGATCTCTCGGTTCATGATCATGGCTTCAAACATTGGGCCTTCACGCACCACAAACTCGATCATTCGGTGGATGAGAGAGAGCAAATTCCTACAAGAGAGGCACAGTTAAAGCAAACAGATTCAGACTGGCCGCACGCTTCCCCGCTACAGCAGCAAAGCCTGGCTGTGGCTTCAATTCATGCCCTCTCTAACCCTCTATCAAAAGATTGAGAGACACATTATTTTTTTTTTTAAAAAAGAGGGAAGTCAGCAGAATGGCTGACAATAATAATAAGAGTAAGGCCATGCTAACCACTACTGGGGATTGACATAGTGACATTTCTCAACCTGAAGTGGAGACACTCCAGGAATAAACCAAGTGTCATTTAACCAGGCATGAATTCAAGGAAACGGACTTTGAGTCAGTGCCAATGTCAGTGCATAAATGCTGCCAAGAATTAGAAAGGAAATATCTGAGGCAAACTTTCGTGTCAACTGCAAAACAAATTAAGACCCTTATTCTAAAAAGTTGTCATCCATAAACTATTACAAATTCATGATTGTTTTTTTCTCCCCCTCTGGCTGCAGTTCGGAGTGGACAATCTGAAGATGACTTAGTTATTCATTTATAACTTGTTCTTACAGTATTATGTAGAAAAGATACAGTATTATAATCTAGCTTTTATTCTAACACAGTTGGAGCTGCACTTCCTGCTTTTGTCTGCGTTTTACAGCAGTTTAGGTGCTGGATGCGATGGATCCTTCACTCCCAACCGCAAAGCAACTGCTTCTGATCGAGCTGCGGCTTACTTCTTGCAACCTTTACAGCTTCTGGGTTCACAAAGTTGTAGATGAACAACTTGTGAAGGAGTGAAGCGAGTCGTTCACAAAAGAAACTGCATGTGCAGAATTTAGTTGCGTCCGGCTGTCTGACGAGCTAAGTTCCTGTCAGGCTGTCCAATTTGTCTCGGGACGCAGTAGAAATTCAGTACTGCAAAGAAGCTGGACTGAGCACCGTGCTCAACGTCATTGGATTCAATTCTGCCACTTAATCCTAAACACTGAACCTTAAACTGTGAAGCCTCGCAAACCAGTGTCCTCCACTTCTTCAACATCTCCTGACAAATTTGAGGTGAGGAGGAATACCACAGCAGTATTGAATCATTTCCCTGCACCGTCTATCTACTGTGGTAGAGTTGGTAGTGGCCAATATTATTATTATTTTAGTGAAAATGGTGTGATTTTTGTTTCTCTTGCTTTCTCTGTGTCATTTTTTATGAAAAAACGTGGTGCAGGCTGCATTACAATTACCCTAAAGTGGCCAACAAGACAAAGGATGTCTTTCATTTGACAACACAGATTCACATTTACTTGTATTGGAGCTGATCGTACCAATGGCGGGGAAAAATTCTGTATACTTTCCCAATCCATCCCATGAGGCTTTTCGGGTCCCTCGCTGCCGCAGACAGTTCAACGTGTGCTGCTCACCAAGGCCAATGTCAAAGGTCATATATGGACTAATGATGCTGGTGGGTTTGGATTTGTTTATTCGCGGGGGGCCAGGTTTACTGAGCCCGCCCAATTGAGTGACAGAGGCCAAGGGGGTAGACGGTCTGAGTGAGCAATGGCCAGAGGGCGGAAATTCAACTGTGTGTAACAGAGTCACGTGTCACTTAAGTAGGGAAAAAAAGAAAAAGGAAAAGAAAAAAAAAAAAAGGAACAAAAATGTTGATGTACGAGTGAAGCTGTGATGGACTAAATTCATTGAGTGTGGCTCTAAACAGCACATTAAACAGATCTAGGATGTTTTCACTTCTTTTTCTTCCTAAGGAACATGAATTATGGAACAAAGTAAAAGTGTGAGTTCTACTCATCTACTCCTAGGATGTGCCTCAACCATTGCTCACCCCTACTGAGCAGCCCCCCGTAGCATGCAGATTCCAACTGTTCAAGCGTTCAAGCTTCATTCTGGGATGCTTTTGTTTGGTTTGGCTATGTTCTTTTTTTTTTTTCAACACCAATTTTAAAAAAAGAAAAACATGTACCTTTCTGTTGGGATAACCACTTTGACTATGGCTTGCGACAGAGTCTGTATATGAAGTCACATCAGATAATAAACATAGAATGTGAGAATTGTTAAAAAGCAACAGGTGAAAATAGATAAAAAATGCATTTGTAAAATTGAATATAGACAACAACTTTTCCTTTAACTGCTGTCAGTTTTACTAAAAGGTCGATCACCCTGGCGGGTGCACTTGTTAAGCACAGACTTATTTGAACTTTTTCTTTTTCAAACTGAAATTCAATTATAGTCTAAACCTTGACAGTTCAAAACTAGACAACAAAATACGATACCTTAAGACAACTTTGATAAACACCTGACTGACCTGAGTCTAAAGCTAACATCTGACCATCCGCATTAACAAAACACACCGCCATAACCCATGAGAAAAAGAAACTAAAGTCCCAGGCTGACGTGGTGAGTTACCTTCTCGAAGTCCTCCTTGTTTTTAGGCGGAGGGAGGAGGGGAGCGTTGGGGTTCTTTAGCCTCTCCCGGGGCTGTGCGTTGAAGGGGAGGCCAGAGGGGGGCGGTGGGAGTGTGTGCTCCATCATAGAAGGAGGGATGTAGATGGGATGGGGTGGGATTGGGACACCTTTTCCCCATCCTAATTTCATCTCAAAGTTCATTATCGTCTTTCCTGTAATGGGAAATAGAAAAAATAGGTATATTCTTTAAATTTAAGAGCCTAAAACTGTGTTGTTGTTGTTGTTTTTTTAGGATGCTGTAGGCAGAAGGCTAAACATGTTTTATTTAGACTTTTATAGGTTTTTAAATAATTAATCACAGAAGGCTACTTTTCTAGAAACAGACACAAAATCAAAGTCTGGCAACTGGTATGAAAGGGAACTTTGCAAAAATAGTACCATTAAGGTTCTTGAGTGCTCGCTCAGCATCCCTCCTGTTCATGAAGGCCACAAAGCCACAGTTTCTCTCTCGAGCCCTCTCCTCGTCCGTCCTCGGCCACATGATCTTGACACTAGCCAGCGGTCCATAGCGGCCAAACTCTTGACAAAGCATCTCCTCGTTCATCTGCGAGATAAAAAAAGTGCCACAAACAACGATGGAGCTTCCGATTACCTCTGGAAAGACCAAGCAGAAAACCAGCGCCACTTGAAAAGTTGACCTCACCTGTGGGTTGATGTTTCCGAGATACAAGTTGGTGGTGGACGGGTCTCCGACGTCGTGCGAACCTGGCGCCGAGTCATCCAGAACTGCGGAGACAGAGAAGACAGAACCATTTCCTGCTGCCATCTGAGGACAGCTTGTGTTCTTGGCAAGATTAAGATATTCACGGCCGCTATATTGAGTCAAAATTACCACTGGACGGACGGTTTCTCCTTGAAGAACCATCCGCTAAAAGAAGCAGAGAAGCAGTATAAAACTTTGTTTCAGGGCAGAGGCGGGGGAAGGGTGCGAGGAGGGACTGAATTACGCTGTGCACGACGGTGCACTCTCGGCCCAAGTTTGCAAATGGGGTGCTGTCATGCAGTCTGAGAACACTTACAGGAGCGTCGTCCATCCCCAGACAAAGGTTCGAAGCGACTAACACGACCTTTCAGCCTGTGTCGTTCATCTCGTTCTTCTTGTATTCTGTTCAAAGAATGAATCAACTGTTAAAATTCACACTAGATATTATCAGAGTGAAAAACTGCCCCGTGAGTGTCAAAACTCACTGCTTAAGTTCTTCTTTGAAGAGCTCCAAGTTGCTCTTCTTCTTTTCCTTTTCGTTAGTTTTCTTTTGAGCCTGAAACGATGAAAAGTTACAATTACAACAGCAGTCGAATCAAAACAGCGAACAGGTTATGTGTTGCTGGTGGCAGTACTCACATGTCTTTTGTCTAATGCTAAAAAATGTGGTGGGGTCTCCAATGGTAAAATGCTCTTTGCCTGGGTCTCAAAGCGTGACTTGGGCTTGTACAACTTTCCTCTCTTCTCATCAGCAGCTGATTCATCTGAAAGTGAGAAAAAAATCGATTAGTTTTAACTTTAAGTATGGTATTTAAATGTATAATACTGTAGACAAAGCGGGGGAGAGAGCTACATTAGTTTAAATAGACAGGAGTGAAGTACCTTTTGATGCATTTGCAAGACCACCACGAACAAAAGCCTTGACTTTGCCCTCTCCTCCTTCGAACGCAGCAAGAAACTCTTCATAAATTTCAGCTGCCGCTCGTTCATCCTCCTGCAAAGAACAGCCGTGGTCAACTACAGAGAACATTTCGAGTAAACTAATTTGGTCATTTATCAGTTGAATATTGTGATACAAACCTTTTTCTTGATTTCGTCTTGCTCCTTCTTGCTTAGGGTCCTCTTTGCCACTGCCATTTTTCCTATGCTGAAAGACTTCAACTTGCTCTCAAGCAGCGCCTGTGGGGAAGTGTTGAAGTAAACAACAACGCTTACGATAGATTTTAATCAATATCTAATTGAGCTAAAATGCGGTGCACGTTCACAACCATTTAAAAAACAAAACAAAAAAAACATTGAAAACACATTGACAGTAGATTGTAAACCACACATTTGTTGAAGTGTGAGCTGCGTTGACAGTAAACAAAGACTACGGTTAGCTGGAAAACGAACTCTGTTATACAGGCTGTGCTTAAGGTTTTTTTTTTTTTTTTTTAAATTAATTAATTAATTTTTAAAGGACGCAATTAAAAATGCAATTGTTCTAACAGCAATTATGAGATGTTTTCAAAACACGAGTACGGGCAGTAAATTGCCATGGAGCAGAAACTGTTGCGTAAATTAGACGCAGGCCTGAAAACTGATATCCACCCCAGCTGCAGCACCACCGACTAAATGCAACTGCTGGGAGTTATTAGCCATGTTTCCACGTTAGGCCCAGCTCGGCGAATATCATCTTTCACTTTACAATAACGACGACCGAGCTGTGGAAATGATGTTCTGGGAATAACTTTGCCCATATCAAGACGTCAGTTGTTCAAAAAACAGTCCAGTGTGTCTATTTCGCTCGGGTTATTCTAGATAAGGTGGCTAAAGTCCTTAGCTTAGCATTGTAGCCGACGGTTTGCTACAACAGCGCATTGATAGTTAGCCAACGCCGTTGCGCACGCGACACGTTACACCCGTTTCTTGCACGCCCCAAATGCTCACATACGAAACTTTATTGAGACACACGTCGATTCACGTTGTTTTCGTCTCGAAATAAATGTTTTGGTGAAATTAGGAGCCAGTCGTTCATTTACCTTGGCGCTAGCCTTCTGAGAGCCACCGGGAGCTCGGTCCGCCATCTTTTGTGGTTCTAAACTAAAATCGACAATCGATTACATTATAGCGGCAAATGTGGTGCTCAGGAGACACAGTCGATTGCCGATTCAATGATGGACGTACTTCTTTTCACTGTCATACTTTTAATGTGTACATTATATAAGAACAACAGCTCTGCCGAGTCTTACATAAATACAGTAATTGCGAGGGGAATTGTTTGTGCGTCCAACATAAAAACAAAAAACAAACAAATCAGCGTTCATCCTGAATAGAAAATTACGTTGATTAGAAACATCAAAAACACGTATACTCTAACAGCAGAAATGGCTTTCTACAGTGTATAAATATTAACTAGTGAGTTAAGATAAAAGGAAATTTGATAAGAAGGCGAAACGGAAGTAAACCTTAACCCACTTTATTTACGATCGGGCTTATTAATTAATTAATTAATTAATTAATTAATTAATTTATTTTTAATATTCAAATATATTGTCCCATGAATTCTTTAGATATGCTGCAAGCAGTTACTGCCACGACGCAGGCCACACTTCAAGTCACTAAAATTGAAAGTTTAAATTCAGCTATTGATGGTGTTCATGTTTGATCCAGCAGATGACGCTGTTACTCTCCACGACCAGCAGTTACGGCGGTGACCTGCTAATTTTATTTTGACAGCCCGTTGTCGGAATGGACTGGAATGTACTGTATATACCAGTGCGTAAATTGCATTTCAGCCTTGTTTCTCTCGCAGGCGTCGTGCCTGTGTTGTGCTTCATTTAGGTGCGCTCGGTGGGTTTTATTGCCTGATTTACACTATAGATTTATTTTTTATTTTTTAAGAAGGGGGGATCGGAACATTTATGCATAACATATATCTTTTTTTTTGTTGTTGTTGTTGTTATTGTACCACATGATTTTGGCTCGTTTTCCATGCCCAGCATCATGTGGAACTAATGCGTGTACTTTTGAAGCCCGTCTTTAATATTTTCTTCCCCCTCTCCCCCAAACAGCCTGCGCTCCGTCCCTCCTACTAGGCAGAACAAACGCTATATTCATCTGTTCCAGCTCGCACTTGCAGAAACTCTCCGCAGGATCTCCAGGGCACTTTTTTTTTCTTGCACCGTTGCTGCTTCTGCTGCTGCTGCTGTTGCCGAACACAATGCCATTCATGCCAAGGGACGAAAACAGACGCAGCGCCGCCTGCTCCGTCAACCAAACAATGTGGAGAACGGGCGCTATTTTTTGCGCTTGGAGTCTATTGCTCTTGACCGACGTCTGTGCGCAGTCTCAGCGGAGGTAGTACACGATTATTTCCACCGCGTTTAATTTTTCCGCGACCTTTCTGTGCGCCCGGGGTTCTGGTGTTGGATGGTGAAGCAGCGCCGACAGTTGCAAGAATATTCTGCTGCCTCCAGTCAAGGCGTGGCGCATTTTAATGGATTTGGTGTTAAATCACCCGCAGGGTGATGTTTATTTTTTGATCAATAACTTGACAGTAACAGAAAGTGTTCTCTCTTTTTCTACAGAGTCTTCACATGTGGAGGAAACGTCACAGGGGATTCAGGAGTTATAGGGAGCCAAGGCTACCCAGGAGTTTACCCTCCAAACACCAAATGTGTGTGGAGAATCACAGTAAGACTTCCCTTTTCCCCTCTCCTCTCCTAGCACAGCCTGTAATAATAATGATGAATATGAACACAATCAAGTCAGCGGCCAAATTGTTAGACATTACTGTCAGACTTGCACAACAGTCGAACTCTAGTTGCTTATTTGATCCTAAAAATACTCAACCACAGCTTTCTTTCCCCTTTGCTCGAGGCCAGCTCAATCACATTACACATTCAAGCAGCCAGCCTGACAGCAGCCCCATGGGCAAGTTGTGTTTCACCACCTGTGCTCACACTTATCTCATCTCAGGTCCCTCACAGTCTTCAGAGGGTGTAGAAAATACCTCCGGAAGCACCGTCACTAACCTAGTGGAGGCATCAGTAGCCTTTGTGACATCATAAAGGGCTGATTTCCAAAAACAGTATGTTTTATCACACACCCAAAGTGAAAGATACACATTTATGGTATGATGGAAACCGGAAAAGTGAACTCGGCATAATGCGGGGCCTTTGAAGTGTATTGATGTCATCTCACTAGCTTGTATTCACGATGACGAATGGGTGAAATTAACCTCTAATTTCCACCAGGTCCCTGAGGGAAAGGTGGTGGTCCTGTCATTCCGCTTTATAGACTTGGAAAATGACAACCTGTGCCGCTATGACTATGTGGATGTTTACAGCGGCCATGTCGGCGGGCAAAGGCTCGGCCGCTTCTGCGGGACTTTCAAGCCCGGAGCCTTGGTTTCCGGCGGCAACAAGATGCTCCTGCAGATGGTATCTGATGCCAACACTGCTGGGAGCGGTTTCCTGGCTGTTTTCTCTGCAGCCCACCCGCACGAGAGAGGTAGGCAGACAAGGATTTTTTTAAATCGTTTTTTTGGGTGCTGGCTGGGCTGGCGCTGCCCCGGTGCTATCGAGGTTGTACATCAAGCAGCAGCTGCGGAGAAACGACCCTCCATAGCCACGTGGGACTCAGCGTCTCCGCCACGGCTCGACCCTCAAGGAATCTGATACTGGCTGGAGAATGTGTTTGCTTTGGCAAACGGGTCAGTCTGTAAAAGCAAATTAACACGGCTGTTTAACACTGGACTCCGCAGGAAGGGCCGCGCATTGTTACGAATCTCTACACACACACACACACACACACACACACACACACACACACACACACACGGACAGATGGAGCGGAAAAATCACCTTTTTGCATTCTAACAAAATGCTAAATCTTATTTAAAACTCTGAGATACATGGATAAAAAGTCATGCAGAAAATATTTTTAAAAAAATCCAATCACCCTTGTGGGTTTCATTTATCAGAGACGTGGCTTTAGCTTTTCCAGAATACGGACAAAAAAACAAAAAAAAACTGGAACGCAGCGGCGTCCCGACATTTCTCACGGCACCATGTGGAATTTCTCGCCGACACTTTTCTGGAGCGCTCGAGTCGAGGGCCACAGGTCACAAGTATCACTTAAAGTTGCACAAGCCACTTCCCATTAGCGCAGCTACACAAGTCTCGTTTGCCCGTTTAATGGCCGCTTCCCGGCTCCTCCGAGTGGGCCGACAGCTGTGGCAGACAGCAGCTAATGACCAACCTGCCTTGCTTTTCACACAAGGGGGGGTGACGGGCTGCTGTGGCCTCCCGGCCGATCAACGCTAAGTCAGACACTCAAGAGCGTCCCTACTTTCCACGTTTGCAGATAGCACAGATATGCCGGAAACAGGACATCTGTCAGTGTTTGTCGCAAAAAAGATCACTTTTCCAACCCTCCAGTTCTGGTAGATGGCCGCTTATGTGGATGCATTAGGTGGAAGCACACTCATCACAAATAATGACAGTAACAAGAGCGCCTGCAGTAGAATACAAATGCACTTGCACTTTGTGCCGTAAACACAGAATCATCTCAACAGGGGAGCAGTACTGTGGAGGAGGCTGGACAGACCCTCAGGGACTTTCAAAACGCCCAACTGGCCCGAGAAGGACTACCCAGCTGGGGTCACCTGTTCCTGGCACATAGTGGCGCCCAAGAACCAGGTCAGAAAGTGTGTTTGTAAAAAAATTATGGCATTCTACCAAGTTCTGCTTTGAAAAATATCCCAGTTTCTGCTGCAGTCTGCAGCAAGATGTCTTATGTCTGCATGTAGGATGGAAATATAGATGAATTGAGGGGCGGGGCACGTCATCCCATGAGTTTTCCATGTTTCCCCTTTAATCAAGTGACTTACCCCATCGCCAAATTAGAAGCGCCGGCTCGCTAACGGAAGCTTTTCCTTGCTTGCGGTGTCTCGTGCTGCAGATTATCGAAATCAAGTTTGAGAAGTTTGATGTGGAGCGAGACAACTACTGCCGCTACGACCACGTCTCCATCTTCAACGGGGCAGAAATCAACGACGCCAAGAGGATTGGGAAGTACTGCGGAGACAGCCCACCAGAGTAGGTGACCCTGGGATTGACATTCATCTTTATTTTCTTATATTCAAACACACCTGTAAATGTCTCTCACTTTGCTCGTGGACTCTCGCAGGCCCGTGTTCTCGGAGGGGAACCAGCTCCTGATCCAGTTCCTGTCAGATCTCAGCCTGACGGCCGACGGCTTCATCGGACACTACAAGTTCCGGCCCAAGAAATTCCCCACCACCACGCTGCCGCCCACCACCACCACACTGCCAGTCACCACCAGGCCTATACGTAAGTAGCAGCTTCCACGACAACAAACTCCAACATCTGTGTTTGTTGATGTAGCTACGAGACCGACTGGCTCCGTGCTCCTGGACTCTCTATCTGACATGTGGGGTTTATCGCTATCTTGGGCCTTTCGTGTGATAGCAACAGAACATTTCACTGCAAAAGCAAGATCGAAAGAAAAAAAGAAAGACAAACTTGCCCAACAATTTCTTTTCAACAGTTTATATTACCCATGCAAATTATCGATTAATCAGGAAAAAGTTGTTTAAAAGTAACTTGTTCTAGTTATATTATGACCATCACAGTATCTACAGCTTAATTGCTCTTTCTTGCAAAAAAATTCAATTAACTGCGACAAATTTAATTTAATCGATTAAATTCTTAATTGACATCCATAGTTAATATCTATAAATATGACCTTTATTCAACCAGGAAGACCCTTGATATTAAGTCCATTCCTGGGCAACACCGGGCGTGATGTCAAGTCGAGTCCCACTTAAAACGAGACAAACGTCACAATCTAACGGGCAGCACCCAAAGTGCAGAGTCAGAGTCACGGGGAGGTTGAGTTCAAAACCAAACCAAAAACAGGGTTTGCACTCTGGCGAGAGCGGCGGCCAACATGACATGACATGACATGACAAACGCTTAAACTATATGTTGCCGCCCAGGCTGCCTCTCAAGTTATTTTCATACAGCGACTTGGCTTGTCAACCCATATTATGTTGTTGGTTTTAACACAGTCAAAGCAATCTCACTTTCCCACTGCTACCATCGCCATCTAAAAACAGATGCTTCTGAAGGAGGATTGTGTTATTGTGTTATTGTGCTTGCATGCAAACGGTTGCGCTCACAGTTTAGCGTCTTGCATCAGTGGCGGCCTAAATTACAGTTTGCTCTGCATGTGTTTTTCCCCGCAGCCCTGAAGTACTCGGTGGCGCTGTGCCAGCAGAAGTGCAAAAGACACGGACGCTCGAGAGCAATTACTGCTCCAGCAATTTCGGTGAGTTTTTGTCGGGTTTCAGATCATGTGAAGTCAAAAACCTTTTCGGCATATGCGCCGGGTGAGCAACTCCATTGAAATGAATGGGCCGCCATCTTGGAGTCTGGGGGCCTGCTTGAACCTCGACGAGTTTTCTGGCTGCACTGAGCGAACTCACAGAAGAGCCAAGCCCCCTTCCTGGTGATGTGACTGTCTGCGCTCATCTGATTCCTGCCTGCTCATTTCAAAGGCTTCCCTTATAGTTTAGGCAGGAAGTGCAGCGGTGTATACAGTCGGACACGGCCGCCCGCCCCAGTGCAAACACTCACACACGGGGACCAGTACGTCGACATGAACGTGTCGATTCAAGACTCAGGCTGCCGCTCGCCATGTTTTCCTCGCTGCGATGTTTGCCACATGTGTTGGTCCGGCGCATTTCAAAGAGTCCGCTCGGATTTGCATCAGGAAGTTGGGGAAAAGACGAGCGGCGGCGCACGTGGATAAAGACTCGTGTCATGGGGCAAAAAGAAGAAAAAAAAGTTGTGTCTCTGCTGAATGTTTGTCCAATGATGCAATTGACCAGATTCCTGATTCAGTTGAGTCACTGACAAACGGGCACGGCCTCGGCTGCGCTCATCCCCCGGACAGGAAATGAACCAAAGCGGGACATCCAGACATATTGGTACCATCGGGATCGTCCTCGTGCTGAGGGAGATGCGACGCTGGCTCTGGTGTCCCTAGTGGGGTTTCTGTCAGTCAGATGAAAAGACTGAAACCTCACTGCTGAAGAAGCACGGAGAACTTGTTTTATGTTTTGCCACCACCAAGATGTGGCATCTGAAATGTCAAGTCAAGATTTCAAACTACCAACAAAGGGATTGTTTGTCGACGTGTGTTGCAACTCATTCTCAGATTAGAATCGCGATGCTTGCACCATCGTTTTTGGCTCCGAGGCAGGCAGAGGACACACACACACACACGCATGCATGAACACACACACAAAAAAAATAATAATGTCAAAAGTCAAAGCAACGTGTGCATATACAAACATATTGTGAAAAGCAGACAAAAGGGCATTCTGGGAAACTTGAAGATGTTGTGCGACCTCTGGCGCCGCTGACCCAGTGCGCCAGCGCTGGAACTTGACCTCGCCATCGTCGGGGCAGCGCGCTGTGCAAGAGCTTTTCAAAGCCTCCAAAATCCAGTAAATTATACCCAGGATGTGTTTTCCTGGTTTTTTCGAAAACGAGCTGCTAGTGAGCAGATTTACGACGGTAGCACTCGGAAGGTCAAACGTGGGGTGTTGACAACCTCGGGGCATTAGGGGGGAGGTTTTACACGTGACAGTAAAAAATCAAAACAGCCAAAAAAAACAAAAAGGCAGTTACTGTACGTCTGCAAACTGTCGGGCCTCCTTTTAATCTGCCGCTTTAAAAGTCACTGTAAATGCCAAACATGGAGCACATTAGGCCTACTTTTCCAAATTATAGACTCCTTTCGCCGCACGGCCATTAAAGCCAAAGCTCCGAGTGAGCAGGGCCGCGACTTGAAAGGCAGCACGGCGAATCGATTCAATGTGTGTACGTGTGTGTTGGCACTCAGCAGGGCGAGATGTGACACTTTGTTCTGAGCAAATACACAACCAGTCAAAAGTTTGGACGCACCTTCTTATGCAATTTAATTTTTATCTTTACAACTATCTACCCTGCAGATAGACACTGAAGACATCTAATATAGGAGCAAGATAGATGTCATTATGCAGCAAAGAACAACATGTTAAATAACTCTAAATATGCTTTTTATGAAAGTTGGCTATTTTGAAGAATTTCAATAAAAATGTGTTTGAGTTATTTTACACTTTTATTGTTTCCTACATAATTCCATGTGTTCATATGTAGATTTGAGGCCTTCAGTGACAAACTGCAATGTCGATAGTCATGAGAATGAAAGAAAAGACATTCGATTCATATTTTGTGTCCAAACTTTTGACTGCTAGTGTTGAAGAACACATTATTTCTTTGGAAATGGTGATATATATATAAAGACAGATGCCTTTTTCAGTCCTTTGCTACGGGCAAGTGTGAATCTACTTTGTCACTGATTAATTTGTGTGTATGTGTGTGTGTGTGTGTGTGTGTCTTACCAGTGATAACCGGGACCGTCATCACTGCGGTGGCGAGGGGAGGAAGCATGCACGCCACCGTCTCCATCATTAATGTGTACAAAGAGGGCGACCTTGCTATCCAGCAGGCAGGGAAGACCATGAGCACCAAGATCGTCATCCTGTGCAAAAAGTGTCCGTTCATCAGACGAGGTGGGAAAATAAATCAACGTGCTTTTTGCTTAAATGCACGGAATATCTGCAGCCAATCAATAATGTTGCTCGCTCAAAAGACGAGCGAGCCCGTTTCACCTGTGTTGACTGTGTTCGGTGACCCGCGGCTCTGAGTTTGCCTCCTTCTCTGCGCCATGGGATGGAGAGGTGAGAAGCAGAACTCACCGCCGCAGCGACCCGGTCAAACGTTTTGCATGCAGCCGGCTGCATGCAAACAAAAGCAGCGTGCGAGAGCTGATCCCGACGAGATTCTGACGGCCGGCCTCCCCTGAATGTCTCTGCCGTTCCGCCACTGCATTCAGGTGTTTTCTGTGTGATCCTGCCAGGCTTGAACTACGTCTTCATGGGCCAGGTGGACGAGGACGGCCGGGGGAAGATCGCGCCGCAGCACTTTGTCATGGCGTTCAAGACCAAGAACCAGAAGGGGCTCAACGTCCTGAAAAACAAGCGGTGCTGAGCTGCTCGGCAAGCAGGAGAGAGTCGGCTGTAGGTAGAATAATCAGAACAGTAATAATCATCATCATCTAAATGACACAGGTGCCGACCAAAAATTCTTCAAAAAAAGTTATAAAGTTGGTTGCAAAGATACTAGCACAACAAAAATCTATAAACATAATTGCAGGAAACTTTGATTTTGCTATTTATTTATATTTTTGCTGTGGATTGCTTGTTTTTTGGAATAAACAAGACTATCAAACGCATCCAGTCAGACAAGATTAGTAGCTTAGTCTATTTTGCGGCCTCACGTTTGATCAGCCTCCAAAATTCCATCTTGATCCTCTGACCGTCCTCACTGTTGTATTCCTGTGCAGCCCAGGAGAAAGGGAAAAAATAACCCCAAAAAACATAATAAAGCGAAGTCGCCTCAAGACAGCGCACATCTGCTCTGACATCCTGATTGCAATGTTGAATTTAACTGGCACCAGATTCCATTTTCAGCTTCTTCCCTCTCTGAGGCTCTCGGAGGGAAAAGTGGACCAGCAGCAGCAGCAGCAGCGTCTTTTATTCAGCGCAAATCAAACCGTAAACAGTAGCAGCGATCCAGAGCGGCGAACCGATATTATTGGAACGATGTCAATTAAAAAAGTGCAATATTTAATGTATACGTGATTGTTTTTTCTTTTTGGTTTAAATACAAGTTGATTTTGTAGAAAGAAAGAAAAAGCTCTTCTCTCAGTTTGTCTCCTCGACATTGTTTCGAGAGGCCAGAGGTTTTCAGATTGAGAAGCGTTTGTCAAAAGAATGTGAATAGTATTTATGTTTTTTCTGTGTTTCGCCTGCCTGAATTAAAGAAAGAAAAAAAAAACTCCTCTGACTCGTCTCTGTTGTTGGCTGTTTTTTTCTTCTTCCTCTTTTTTTTTTTTTGAAGAGGACTGGCGCTCGACGCCAAATAATCTTTGAGTCGGGTCGGCTAAGTCGAGCCAAATCGGCTCTAATGAGGCAGGGAATGGATCAGCTGTGCGTAATGTGACTCTCACGTGGCACTGAGAGCTGGTTGAAAGCTGGGTGAATGATTTTTTTTCTTTTTTTGCTTAAGTTCAAAAACTGGGCAATTAAACCAGCATTTTTTTCTTCTTCTAGGATTACATAAATCTTTATTTCCATTGAAAACAATGGCCTTATTTTATTTACAAAAAACAAAGGGAGAGTAGCTGAGTAATATTTGGTGGGACCCCAGTGGGCGAGCATATACGTTTCTATGGTGAAGTTCGTTTTTTTTTCCTTTAGAAAAAAAAAAAAAAAAAAAAAAAAAAAAAGATTCTGCCCATGTGACTTGGACTGGCAAAAGTTTATCGCACGATGCTCAGGTCACATGACAAGCCAGGTTAACAGGAAGCAAAGGATTCAGTCTGAAGGGGAAGAAAAAAGGAGGAGAGGAGGCCTCGGCTCGTCTCCTAGCTCCGCGGGTAGAACATGGCGTACTTGGAGGTGCGGAAGCCCAGCAGGTCCCTCATCTCGTTGCGGAACTTGGAGAGGTCCTGCCGCAGGTCGTTGAGGTTCTCCACCGTGGCCTGGTCCGTGCTCTGCATCTTCTGCCGCGTGGACGTCAAGTAGCGGTGCACCAGGCAGCACATGATCTTCTGGTAGTTCTCGTCGCGCTTCTGCTTCAGATTTTTCCACTCCTGTTTTTTTAGTCGGCGAAGAGCAAAGGCGGTGAGAAGCAAAAGAAAACAACATATCCAACCTTTTTTTTGTTTTGTGTTTTTTACCTTCAGGCTGTTCTGCCTTTTCACCCTGCCCTTGGAGGTGTGCGAGCAGATCCACTTGCTCATGCTGGTCACCAGGTAGCAGACGGTCTTCGGGGACGGGATGATGTTGAACGGCGGGGGCAGCGTGCACTTGTCGTCAAAGTAGCTCAGCCACAGTTTGGCGCGGGCAAACTTCCACTCCTTGTCCTCGTGATTCTGCAGACGCCAGAAACGACAAAACCGTGGCCTTCAAAACGGCAAATATGTGCCAGAGCAGCGCAGCGGCCCGTCTGTGTGACTTGATCCTTTGTTTTAAAGCGAACAGCTTCCAAAGTAAATAAAGAAAGAAACAATTTGACATCTGGCGTACATTTACGGCCGAATTATAAACCTAATCTCCCCAGTTTATCAGTTCTGCTCCACACTCAGGCTCATATTGGTGCCAAAAAAAAAAAAGAAAAAAGAAATCTGGTTGCACTTACGGCAATCTGCCTGAAGCTCTTGTGCAGCATGGCCACCAGCAGCTTGGTCAGCACGATCACCACCACGATGTTGTAGGTGCCGATGATCAGGGCGCCCACGAACGAGCGCAGCTCCTCGGTGTAGCTGATGCGGGTGACGAAGAGGGCGACGTGCGCCAACGAGAAGATGTACCAGAAGAGGGCGTAGCAGGTGCCAATGAACCTGCAAGCAACACGAGACACACAGGGGGAAAATTAATATGACGCTTTTCTCTCAGATTTAGCCCCATTATTTATCTTCTAACTCTGTGTGGACTCTGATGGAGAGCAGGTGGAGAGCAGAATGAGGGCCTTGATGTGATGAAGCCCAGCCTTTGCAACAATAGTCACACCCTGCATGACATTGTGGCTGAGAACTGAAACTTTTTTGAACTTATTTAATTAATCATTTACTATTTATCTCCTTTTTTTACTTTTTTCTACTACTTTATGATCTTCTCAGCTGCTCTCCTCACACTTGCAATAGCAAAAGACAACATGCTATCGGTCGGCGCCCGTACGTGTGGAATGCATCGTTGCTCTGCTGCTGGCAGAAGATGCCCTGGCAGTCCATGGTGGAATTCTTGTCATGGTCCGACTTGTCCTTGCCATAGAGCTGTGTGAGTCCGATGGTGAAGGAGAACAGCACCAGCAGGAAGAGGCCCAGGAACTTGCCAAAGTCCTGCAGCATCTGACCCATGGAGATCTGAGAGGTGGGAGTGAGGGAGGGGAGGGAGGAAGGAGGAGAAATCAGGGGTTTATTAATCCTGCACTGCTCGGTTTGATAATCGAGTTGACGAGGGTTAAGACGCAGAATTAACAATATCAGCGGGTGTTTTCCTGGCTGGAGCGGCGGACTTGTGTCCCCTGTATCCTTCTGGGAAGGAACTCAGGGAAAGAATCTGGAAACAAAAGACAAAACTTGGAAAAATATTCAGTTTATCTCATTCAATCAGATTTGTTGGATCAGGGGTGGACAAGCTTTTTGACTGGTGGGACCACAATGGGTTCTAAAAATTGACAGAGGGGCCGGAGCAGCAGCAGATGGATGGAGTGTTTTGGTGACCCACCTCATAGGAGGAAAAAATACATCATGGGATGTATAGAAAACATGTTGCTTTAATGTCAATTGAAGATGGCCAACACTGTAAGGCTTCTGACTACAGTGGCGCATCGCAAACCAGCTCACGCATAAAAGCCTTCAGCGCAAAGTTTAAAGGTTTAAAGCCGAGTGCTGTTTTCCTTCTCTGCTCTCTCCCCGTGTGGATACACTTCGCCCCAGCGTTTCTTTTTCTCTGCTTTTGCAACGATTGCCTCAGAAGAGCTGAAAACGCAAAAAACGTTCAGTTTTTCCCAACTTTGCAGAGATGAGTGGAGGCAAAACACTGCATTGAGCAGAGAGAGAGAGAGAGAGAGAGAGAAGAGTAAGAAGAGTGAGAGAGGCACTGTGGACAGGCAGCAGCCTCTTGAAGAGACTATATATAAACCTGTGAGGTCTATCTGTGCAGCAGAGATGCTCGCGCCGTGTCTGGGGACACACTTGCCCAACACAAACACACACACAGCGTCCAGTGTGTGCGTGTGTGTGTGGTAAAGGCCGCCCCCGCCCTCCTTCCCTCCACCTTGAGGCGGCCGATGACGGGGATGTTTGCGCGGCGGAAGAAGAAGGGCCCAGTCTGTTGATTCATTCTCTTGTCATGTCTCAAACCACTTCGGTTTTATTTATTTTTTTACGTTTGCCACTTTGCATGCGACTGATTCAGAGGCGGAGGAGGGTGTTCCCTGTCTGAGAGGTGTCCCGGCAGAGTTACTGCCCAAACAGAGCAGGAATGCAAAAGGGGGGCGGGGTCAGGAGCCTTGTCTCGCACAGGGTCTGATGTTGGGAAGTCAATTCAAATGGAAATACAGAGACTATGCCAGTACTCAGAAGGACTTTGCATGCGTGCAAACATCCAATACCGTCGAGCAAATATGAGAAATGAAAATGAGTTGAACACCTGAACAGCTGGTTGCTCAGTCCGCTGCGTTTGGTGGATTTTTTCAGAAGCTGTCAGCCCGTTTCTGCAGAATATTTCACACATCGCGGTCATTTGCAAAGAGCGCACACACCGCAACCAATTGGAAAAACTCCCACCAGGTCTGACCGGAATGCAGTACAATTGTCCATTTACTGTAAACCTGGAAGCTCCCCACCCCCTCCCAATACCTGAGCAATGGTGCGTGACCAGTTACATGGAATATTGCTAATGCCAGTGAGGTTCGGGCCAGGCCATATAAGTCAGCTCATTATGTGGTGATAGTAGATGTCTGGAGTGGAGACACAGAGACACACACACACACAGAGGCACTTCTAGTCACTCTTTCCAACCTCAGATGGGTGGGAGTGGTGAGCAACTCCAAGGAAAGACCCCATCAAAGAAATCAAAGAAAAAAAGCACACGTGACGCTGCATCGCACGCTGTCCGAGTGCGAGCGAGCAGCTGCGCGAGCGAGCGAGCGAGCGTGTGTGCGTTTGGCCACGGAGGTGCGCCTGCCATGTGAGTGCGAGCGCTGGCCGCGGACACACAGCCACATCTATTTCCACAGGGAATAATTTTTCCGAAGCCGGCCGGTGATGTCACAACGTGAGTGGAAAAAGAAAAGAGGGGGAGGGAAACAGGGGGAAGAAGAGAGAAAGAGGCAAGAAGAGGGTGATGGTGGGTGGAGAGGTGTTGGACTGCGGCGAAATAACAATCTCGCACTTGAGTTTTTATAAGTCGGTCGCAAGCTGAGGCTGCGCTTTATGGCAGGAAGTCATTCCTTAGAATAGACTGAGCTCACCGCATACCTTCATGTCATTATGCAATAAAGTCACGGGGGGAGAAATGGAAGTTGGACAGGCAGAAAGTCAAGATGTTGGCCGTGCTCTCAGACCGTCTCCCGCTGCCATGTGGCCAGAACACAGTCTTGGCTGTAATGAGATTATGAAAAAAGCAAAAACAAAAGCAACACCTCTGGCTCTTTGCGTGTTGAGGAGCAGAAAACACAGTCCCATCACGCTAACAACAGCACATTATCTCCAACGTCTCGGAGCTAAACTTCTTACTTTTTGTTTTAATTACTCTAATTAAAAAAGATTCCTGGCATACAGAGATGAAATGTGCACAATGCAAAGGTAGCTGAGTGATACTCCTCTCTGCTGATTGGTAACATCTGCAGCTCTGCTCACTGAGGAACGTCTGGCCGTTGTGAATGGGAAGGGCTAATAGAGGAGATGACTAATGGCGAGTTGTGCCTCTGCTGGGCTTTTAAACAAACACTGTCAGCAGCAGACGGATGGGACGTCTCATTTCGGTATTGATTCCCCCCGCCAAAGAAATAAATAAATACAGTTTGGATATTTTATTTTTTTTTGTATTATGCAAGAGGCCCACGGCAGATCAGAAGCAGGACTGCTAGACATTTTAGCAGCCACTTGAGAATTCAAGACAGACGATTCTGAAGAAGTCAACTTTATTCTGAGTGATTAGGCCAGCAGACACTCCAGCAGTGGATTTTAATAAAAATGAGCAAACACAGCTTTCCAGGATTTAGGTAATAAGACCAAAACTATGCTGGTGCATTTTTTTGAAAGCAGACAGATACGCGAGTTCTGCCCTGACGGCAATAAATTTTTTTTTGCAATGCCGCTGTGCACAGCTGGTGTGATGTTCCGTCTTGGCGCAACCTGGAATTCACACTTGACTGGAAGCGGAGGGAGTGGGTGGCGTGCGTGTGTGGTGGAGGTTTCAGGGGGAGTGTAGTCGGGAGAAACGCATTGCATGAGACTTCCTGAGGTTTGATTTTCTATTGCGTGTCAAACGCTGCATAATTCTCTTCAGGTCAAAAAGTCCCCAATGCGGCGCCGGCCGTGCTCCTTACCTGCAGGGGGCCAAGGATGGAGCTGGTGGTGTACATGAAGAAGAGGCGCAAGTAGCTCAGGACATTGGCGAAGGCAAACAGGCCCTCGGCCACCAGGATGGGGTGGAAGGCGTCCCAGTTCTTCCTCTCCGTGTCGTCCACGTCCTTGAACTAAGGGACGAGAGTAAAAGAAATAAGAATATTTAGGACGTGAGGTTTCACCAACGTGGCTCACAGAAAGTCTGACTAGTGCGTGTCGCCACCTTGCTGCAAGCTACGATCTTGAGGGCAAAGGTGGAGAGGTAAAGGGAGTTCATGACGAAGCTCAGCTGGTTCCTCGACTCCTCCAGGAAGTCTTCCAGACCCTCGTACCACAGGCGCTTGACGTCCGACCACACCATCCCTGCAGCGGGGGAGCGCACGACGCAACAGAGATGAATTCCTGCCACAATTCCAGACATTTTAGAAATGACAAGACATCTCGCAGGGAACCGAGAAGACAACTGTTGATTAATGTGTCAAAAATGTCTCAAATAAGTGATGGGAGTTTGGGATTTGTGGAATGAGACGACGATTGACATCCTTCCGCGAACCGAGCGGAGCGTCATAAATCCTGTGTGTTGTGACGGGACGACCGAAGCGGAGACTGACAGCCTGAGTCCAGCTGTGAGTTGTTGCTCTACAACGCTGCTGCTGCTGCAGCTCCATCTGGTTTCCACAGCTTTGATAGAAGGTGCACCGGTATCACGTAAAAACAAATCAGGAAAGTTGGAATGGTGCAGAAATCGGAGAGCCAGCAGGGGAAGTAAGAGAGGAAGCTCTACATTTTTTACTTCACTTTTTTTATACTGTGAATGTAGTAAAAATAAAAATAAATTTAAAAAATAAAACAACAACAACAATAAATTCATAGATTCATAGAATCTTGACAGAAAATTCAGCCCTGTACAATATGAAGATATAAAGATTTAGATTAAATCACATATGTATATATAAAAATTTTCTTTTAAAAAAGTGCTTCCCCCACTGGCCAAATGCAGAAATGCATGTTAACAGTTGGACACGGCGTTCTTTTAGACGAGTGTCATTATCCGATGTTGCCAATCAGGGGCAAATATGTCACAGCAAGGTGCAGGTGTGGCCAAGGGTTAGCACAGGAGGAAACGTGATGTCTGACTGGAGGTCTGAGTGCCGAGGTGAAGTCCAGCGGCAAAAAAAAAAAACTCCTGAGGGGGAAAATAAATACACAAACAACAAAACAACAACAGTACACAACAATCCTGGTGCTATTTCCTGGTCTTGCCGTGAAAATTTTGCACTGACTGCACTACATTCTGAGATGAAGCTGTTCAACATCTGCAAAAAAAAAAAAAAAAATCAATGTCTGCTGCTGCTGCTGCTGCTCCCTGCAGTACTTAAGGAGTCTTCCACCCTCTAGTGGGCTATTGAGGCCTGTGGAAAGAACCCATTACACTCCTGCCTAATGACTCCACTTCTGATGCCGCACCAAAATAAATTGCACATTACCCGCCGAAGCATTTTTGCAACATTGAATAATGGACGCCATTTACCTCCACATCTTTTTGCAGCCTGTCACATGCAATTAGATGGCTGAGCGATCAGCCCCGCTGATGGAAGCACGGGGGCAGTTGGCTGCGGTCGGTCGCGGGGCTTTGTGTATCCGTGCAGGAGGTGGGGGGGCGGCCATTAGAGCCATCAGACGCTCACGCTAATGGCCGGGCGGTGTCGGGGGAGGGGGGATGTGAGATTTATTTCCCTAGGCGGAAACAGGGATAACCACGCCCCAAACTCTTTTGATTGGTCGCTGCAACGTCTCTTCTACTTTTGGGTCATCTTTCAGGACAGCGCAGACATGAATAACTTCATTTAAGACCAACAACCTTTGCCTATAGTGCGAATAGTGCGGATAATCCATATGATGATCCTTCAGCCACCAAAGGTGGCGCACTCGAGGTAGAGAGACTTTGCAGAGACCAATCAAAAGAGTTTGGGGCGTGGTTATACCTAATTGTTCCTCGGGAAATAAATCTCGCGGGACGGGCAAACAGGCGGTCGATTCCCGCTCTATCCAGCCTCGTCTCCGCCAAACAAAAAAAAAAATTACTCGCGCATATCTGCTTACGCCACCGTCCCATCTTCCGCCGAGCGCAATTAGAAGCACGGGCCGTCCGTTTTTCAATCCGCTCAGGCTCCCCTGAGCTTCCTGCCATCCGGCATAACGCGAGCCGTTTGTCTTGTCATGCCTGATCGGATTAAGGATACGTGATACTGGACCCTCACCAGACCATAACAGGAATCCTTAATTTTTTCACTCCGCTCTGCACTGTTTTGTCTATTACATTTCGGGGTGGTTTTATTGGATTCTGCGTTATGTTGTGCCGACGTGGGGGGATGGATGACTATTTAGTCAAAAGATATTGAGCTCCAAGGCCCTGGGAGCAGCATGCATGATGCCTTTCTGAGCAAGCATGCAATGAAGGCGGTGGAGGGGAAAAACAAACTGAACAACAAACTGACCAACGATCCAGAGAATGAGCAGGTAATCTATCAGCTCCGGCGGCGGGCCCATGGTGTTCTTCTTGCCCTCGTTGTAGACCAGGGAGTAGAGGTTGAGCAGCAGCAGGAAGGTGAAGTAGGAGGCGCTGTGGATGATGAACTTGACGAAGGGCGTGTGGATGATCTGGCCCACGCGGGAGCGCGGCACCAGCAGGTAGCAGAAGGAGAGCAGCGGCCAGAGCATGGCCACGCTCAGCACGGTGGCGATCTTCAGGCAGGTGTGCTTGCGCCGGTAGCTTGCCGTCTCGCCGAACCACACGGTGTTGAGGAACTGCTGGCAGTTGGACTGAGCCACAAACTGGACGGAGAGATGAGGGGAAAACGGTGTTAAAAAAAAATTATTAAAGGGCGCCTGTCTCAGTAAATATTGGGGAGAGGTTTTTAAAACTTTTTCAGAAGTATTTGGAATTTCTAACAGCATTATTCAGAATAATTAATGAAGAAATCAAATTGACAAAATACAAATCTAATGATATAGCTTTTGCATCACTTATTGCAAGACGACCGATTCTTCTGAAATGGAAGGATGGGGCTCCAGCCACCCACTCAAACTGGATTCCAGATCTAATGCAGTTCCTACAGCTAGAGAAGATTAGGTCCACTCTGAATGGATCTGCAGACAGATTTTATCAGGCCTGGAAGCCAGTCATCTCTCATGTCCAAAACAGCAAAATCAACCAAACAGTTTGAAAAAACTGTTTCATAAGACTGGTAAAGGAGCGATAGTGCTGGCATTGTGCCTACCACAACACTTTAGATACTTGGTGTGGTGTATTAACTCCTTATTTCCATTTTTTCCCTTTTCTTTATCTATCTATCTATATATATATATATATATATATATATATATGGATATATGGATTATATAACAATTGTATTCAATAGGATGCTTGATGATACATCTGTTTTGTTTGCTTGTTAATGTGAAAATAAAAGATCACATGTTTATTTTTGTCTCCTTAATTTGGCTCAATTTCACGGCCAGTGTGGCATCAGAGATCAGGCTCAGCTCAAACACCCCGGATGGTGATTTGTTGCGAGACTTCAGGCCCCACATTCTTTGGTGTGGAATTAGAAAACAGTAAATAAATCATATCCTCATGTCAACAAGTCCAAATGCTGAGGAATTAACCGCACCCTTGGAGTCAGCAATGCTATTTTCGGTTTGGTGGAACTGTTTAGCATTTCAAAGTTTTTCAGCCTTTACTCTGCCTGAGGCGAAAGTCAAATTGCTTAATGATGGGGAAAAAGAATTTATGCCAATGACCCGTAATTTGGATCCTGTCCAGAATTTTAAACAAATTCTTCTAAACTCATGCCCAAACAATGAAATAACAAAAAACAGATTTAAAAAATGACCTGAATCTAACTTCACCACAGCAGAACCAGGGAAGAGGGAAGTCTAACACAGTGTCATCTCCGCACTCTGAATTTTAACATGATATATGAGCAAAATGGAGCTGCCCCAGCTGTAAACTGCCCCACAGCATCAAACTTCCAGCTGAAGGTTTTTTTTTTTTTTTTTACTGCAATGGCCTGGAGGAGGATCACAAAGCTGCCAAACTAATATTTCACGGGCACATGATGTTCCAGGGCAGACAGTCCCAAAAAAAAAAAAACTGATCAGTGATGTATTGTTAATGGTTATTGAAGTGAGACACTTCAGTGCTTATGCGCTATCGAGCGGCTCACTGACCTCTTTCTGGTTGTACTTGATGGCCAGCTTGAGGCGGCTGAGGTTCATGCGCTCCTCCAGCAGGCCCCTCTTGTCCACGTGATCCTCGCTGGACGTGTGGTTGAGGATCACTTCCAGCTCCCGGGAATTCCGAGCCTGCGCCAGCAAGTCCTTGGCGAACATCTTGCACTGCTTGGCCAGCTCCTCGTAGTCGTTCCTGGGGCAGAGGAGCAGATACAAATCTCGAGATCCCTATCTGCTCCAGAGTCTGGAGTGAAAGGCGACGAGGGGCGTAAAAGGAAATTTCATGCCTTCACGGTCCGACTGCGCGGAAGATCGTACCTGAACTCCACCTCCACCAGGCTGAGTTCCCGGAGGTCCACGCTCAGCTCGAAGGCCCTGAGAATTGGATCTTCCTCGGTGAGCATGATCAGAGACGGGCTGGCCAGGCAGCGGTAAATGTCCAGACGGAACCTGAGCAAAGAGAACATGGAGCTGGAGGTGAAATAATCGCACCCATTTAAAAAAAAAAAAAAAGTGACAAGAATATATATATATAATATAAAAATCCTCTGCCGTCGCTGTTTCATTTTCACCTGCTCTGACCGTTATGCTGCTTTTTTTTTCTTTTCCTAGCCAAACTACAGATGGGATGATTTATCTGACTGTGTGGGAGGATGCGCTGCCCCTGCAGAGAGAATAAAAATGCCCTGCGGAGGGATTGGCAGAGTCTCATCTGCAACAGCAACAACAGCCACCATCTCCCACATGAAAAATCCTCTGCAGTCTCTCCCCCCACTTTGTATTCCGGTTAAACATTTTCGAAATGCTGAAAAAAAGGAGCACAGCATGTATTTGTGCGAAAGATCTTTGACAAACTGGTTGAGTCACTGCTGTTTTAGTGCTCATAACCACATCCCTACCATAAACAGAGAAATGAGGTCTGCAGCAAGTTGCAGGTTGTTTTTTTGCCAATTGCAACACAACCGCAAGCGCATAAAAATAACTGAATAGGTTCACTAAATCTTATCTTTACATCATATCTCGCTGTACCTGGAGTGGCGCAGGCTGTCCTTCTTGTTCTTGGCGTTGCAGAGGGTGCACTCGCAGCCGACGGCGTGGGGCCGCGGCAGCGATATGTCCTGCTTCAGCAGCATGGTAAGGATCTCGTAGTTGTTCCGATGCGCCGCCAGGATGACCGGGGCCACGTCCATGGTGGTGGAATACTCTGGGTTCTGGATCCTCTGCATCAGTTTCTGCAACAACGACAAAAAAACAAAAGTAAATTCACAGTTGCAAACTACTGCTGGGTTCTCCATTGTGTGAATACTGTAGACTGACGGCAATGGAGGGCTTGGAGGATCGCCTCGGCCGGTGGTTGAGGAGGATGTCCACGGCTCCCACCACCTCGGAGTCGATGGCCACCAGCAGGGCATCTGTGGCCTGCGGAGAAGCGTTCACAAGCTCAAAACTGCTCCACGCGCCTGAGAACCTCTGTTCCGATCTTCCCAGTTTGTCCTGCACTACCTGGCAGCCGTGCTCCAGCAGAAGCTGCAGGATGTCCAGGTTCTCATTCTCGATGGTGATGGTGACGGCGTCGCGGCCCAGCACGTCCACGCAGTTGATGTTGAGCTCGCCGTGTCGGTTCTCGTCCAGCAGCTTCTTCACCATGTAGTAGTCACCTGAGGAGGAAACAGCCGTTTAGCAAAGGAGAACAAAGACAAAAGAAAATAGAGACGCACAAATAGAGATACATCACTAATAAAAAAAAAACAAAAAAAAAACATGTTCACTCTATGTCACATTACAATGCGAACTTCAAGAAAATTGAGTGCAACAAATCTGGAAATAGTGCCGTACGCACCCCACCCGTGAGTGAGCCAGCAGCTCTCCTCGCTTGCCTCAGTCCTTCACAGCAATAACATCTCCATCAAAGGGCAATTTTGGTGGCCGTGTAATGTTTTCACAGACTTAATATGGTCACGGCTGCTGGCCGTGATGAAGCCCTCTCCTTCCTTTTGCCTCATTTTGCAACAGTGAACTGTAGTTTTCTCCAGCTTTGCTAGCTCTTAATTACATGCCTTTTCCCCTATTGTCTTTGGCCTTATTCCCTGTTATTTTTGTAATTTATTCATGTAAATATGCATAGTGTATTTAGGAGTGTAGCCTTATGCACCGTTTGCACATTTGTCGTACAGGCACTTTGTTGTGTGTGAGTTTTTTTTTTTTTTTTTTTTTTTTAAAGACTATTAGTATCTTTACACTGACTCAGGGAAACGCGCGAGAATTCCAATGTACCTGTTTTAACCAGTTTTTAACTTGATCAAACGGCAATAAATCTCAAATTTAATCTAGTTCACAATTTCGGGGAAAATATGATACCTTAAACTGACAAGTAGTTCCATTTTCCACCAGCGGCAAAACCAATCAGCGCTCGTCAGTCTTAATGTGTTTCACCTGGCTAACAGCTAATTTTCTCTCTCCCTCTCCAGGAGCTCCATGATAACAACAAAAAACGACGACGACACTTCCTTCCTCCGCGCGGAGTGGGCCACCACGACCACCCCTTACCTTTCTCGCATGCCAGCAGGAAGAGCTTCTCGTCCAGCGTGGTCTCCTCCTTCACCTCTCGCACGTCTTTCAGGGCCAGGAATTTGTCCGGAGAGGAGGCGTCGGTGCCCTGATACAGAGCTGCCATTACGACGGAAAGCGAATACGGCCAAACACTGATGCGCATCCCACTTTAGAAAGCGACGACCATTATTAGACAGGGATAACCGTCATGTAGGGGGGTGACGACGGGGTCCTCTTGTTGTTGTTGTGGTTGAAGACTATGATGTGTCGCAGAGGATTAATCCGAATCAATGTCACAATGTTTTGTTATTGTCGCCGCATCTCCGCTGTCGAACGGACCTGGCATCTCCCTTTTTTCACGTCCTACCTGCTTCCCTCAGATCTCGATAAAGCTACATAATAGTTTCCAAAAGCGAGTCACCCTCTCGGAGTGGCAAAAAACGACCGACGATGGGTTTTGTTGTCTTTCTCATGCACCATCTTCCTCCTCCCGTGGGATCTGGGCTCCTCTCTGGTCCTGATGCTGCTGCCGAGGCGCCCACTGCGCATGCTCCCTCCTCCACCTGCTCGCTCACTTCGCAGGCGCAGAAGCCGCCGTTTCGACGGATTACGTAACTAGGCAGCGTTGTTTATTATTATTTATTTATTTATTTAACGGAGGGAAAATAATAAAACACATCCAGAGGTTATCAGCATATCGACGCTGCACAACGGCGCCATAAAGAGCCACTAGTACCCTCCTCCTTCACAATCCATTTGTTTGGCTTTCACCACCCACGCTCCCCCACTCGTTTCATCCCATGCATATTTCAGCAGGCTGGCTCAGAGAGGCAGCTATGCTCTTGCTTGCAGCAGTGCAAGAGCCTCAGATGTAATCGAAGCTCCGCGACACGGATGGCTGATGATTTACTGCAAATTGGCCCCAACACGATGGAAAGAGCTGGAGATCTGATATCTGGCCCCGGTATACGGTGACCAAGTATCCCTGTTGTCCACGTTAGTCTTTTCGGTAGTGTTCTGTGCCCCACCTTTATCACAGTATTTCCCTCAGGCTACTTAAGGAGTCAAACACTTCGCCTCTTTGTCAGAACTTTGTCGCAACTCGAGTACCCACGAAACATTTTGTATGTGCACATTAAAAAGAGAAATGCAGAAAAATGAAAATAAATGCTGCACACAGTGCTGTTTATGACAGAATTTTATTCAGAATTTCCCATTTTGATGAGTTCGTCTCCTGTGACTCTCACGCCAAGCCATTAACCTTAGAAGTAAAATAAATGATTAATTAGTGACGATATATTCAATTTAGTGTTGCATCAATTATGGCATTTAATATGCATTCAATTATATTTACAAAGCAGAGGTTTCATGTTTACTAACACTATTCTCCAGTAGAGGGCAGCCGACACAAGCCTTTGTAAAGGCTTTGTTGATATGGAAGAGTTACTATGGCATTGAAAAGGTTAAGAAATACGACATTTTTGTTTCTTTTTCGTTTCTTTTACACAACGAGAAGTGCATGTGTAGAAGTTTAATCCTGTTATTATCTTAGCACATCTAGTTACATGTTTCTGGGAAACAAAGCAAGTTTATTTTTGTTTAAAATTCCTATTAATAGAGTCATTGATGCATAATAGACAAAGATGAGTTCAGGTAGGTAAGTTAAGACAAGGCAAGGCAAGGTAGGGTAAGGTAAATATTTTAAATACTAATGCAGCAGAATTTACTAAAAAAGTCACCCAGAAGGAGCTGTGACATGTCCTTGCTCGTCAGGGGTCAGACAGGCCACTGTGTCGTTGAGGGGTTTGTCAGTCACTTATCATAACCGTACAGTCAACAGAGGTGTAAATAAGTACAATGCCTTTACTTCATCCATTAATCCTACCCTTTTCTTATTACAACATAACAGTGTTCCTGCTTTGCTCTGACGGAAACACATTTTTGCCGCAATCTGCACAAAGTGTTTTCGTTTTAATTGGATTTTTCGCCCCTTACTTTGCTTCTTAAAGATCTGGGCTCCCCTCTTGAGACTGTAGTGAGAAATACAATACATTTAATCTGAAAAATATTGATCATTCTCAGCAGTCTTTACACTACGCAGGGAGAACCATGGGCACAAATGGAAACGTGATAGCCAGTAACGTGTAGTAGGGACTTTACAAACTGGGCGAAGGGGGAGGTTCACATACAGACGTCTTGCTCGCAGACAAATTATTTCGCGTCATATCTACGCGCGCTGCTCCAACCTCCTATCAAAGAAGGCCAATAAGGGTGGAGCATGAAAACAAGGATGCACACAGATCTGAGCTCTGAATCATGACAACAGCATCATTGCCTACAAGCTGCTGCTGTCTGACTGACTGACTGTGACACACACACACACACACACACACACACACACACACACACACACACACACACACACACACACACACACACACACACACACAACCGACAACGCGATGCGGCGAGATCTTGGCGTGCGCGCCGTCCAATGGGCGCAGGCGCTGGCGCCGCCATGCTGACCAATCCCCTCAGCGTGTGGGCGGGGCCCCTTTTCTTTTTCATTGCATTCCGTCTGGTTCCCCCTTGTGTGTGTTTTTCAGTTGGACGACGACCGAGGAGCGCAGGAAGAGGAAGCGAAAGGGAGTCGCCGCCGCTGTGGATGATACTGGCCGCGATGGCTGATGAGTGATACCAGGCTCCGCCGGCTCCTTCCTCCCCCTCATCGCTCCCTCCACCCTCCTCCTCCTCCCGGAACGACGCGTTGCAATGGGGATGCCGCCGCTGGAGGAGGACTAGAGGACTAACTGACGGCGATGGAGGCTCCGCTCCTTTTTGTTTTGAACGCGGGGCCACCCACGGAATCACTGCAGTGGGGCTCCGGGGTGGACAACTCGAACGCTCCTCTCGTCCGTGGTCGTCGCCGTCGTTGCCCATGAGGATCGTTGCGCAGTGCAGCGAACGAGGGGGAAACACACACACAAAAAAGGGGCCGCGGTGGGTTCTGTCTTGGCGGTGAATATATTAACTGGGCGACACGTCCCGGCTTGCGAGTGTGTGTTTTTCTTTCTCTCTCTCTCTCTCTCTCTCTCTCTCTCTCTCTCTCTCTCTCTCTCTCTCTCTCTCTTTTTTTTGCGTGCGCGTTTGCAGTCAATGTAAAAAAGAGAGCACCGTCAATCAAAGTGGTGAGAGTCACTCTCTCCAGGGGGGGCACAGATGAGAGGCAAACAATACCACCAGCCGCTGAAGTTGACAGCGCCCTGGGAGAAGGATGCTGGCTTCGGCAGGAGGCTCAAGACCTACAGGAACCACACCAAAATCATAGCGCAGCCCGGGATCGTGATGAAGGTGCTCCGCAGGAAGAGGATCGTCCTGTTCATGGCCTACTTCCTCCTGCTGGTGCTCACCATGCTCAACCTGGCCAACTACAAGTGGACCAAGGAGCCGCAGCAGTGCAACCACCAGATGCGGAGCACCACGTACCAGAGCAGGTCGGACATCCGCTTTCTCTACCGGCCCTCGCTGGCCAAGAAGAGGCAGCTCATCTACGTGCTGACCACCTGGAGGTCGGGCTCGTCCTTCTTCGGAGAGCTTTTTAACCAAAACCCTGAAGTGTTCTTCTTGTACGAGCCCATGTGGCACATCTGGCAGAAACTGTACCCGGGCGACGCCGTGTCTTTGCAAGGGGCTGCCAGGGACATGCTCAGCTCCCTCTACCGCTGCGACCTGTCCGTCTTTCAGCTCTACAACAGCCCCGGGGGCAAGAACTTTACCTCTCTGGGACTGTTTGGAGCCACCCTCAACAAGGTGGTGTGCTCCTACCCCCTCTGCTCCGCCTACAGGAAGGAGGTGGTGGGGATGGTGGACGACAAGGTGTGTAAAAAGTGCCCCCCTCAAAGCCTTAGGCTGCTGGAGGACGAGTGCCTCAAATACAACACTATAGTCATCAAGGGGGTCCGCATTTTGGACGTCAATGTCCTGACGCCCCTCATGGAGGACCCCTCTTTGGATCTGAAAGTGATCCACCTGGTCCGAGACCCCCGGGCCGTGGCGAACTCCAGGATTAAGTCCAGACACGGCCTGATCAGGGAGAATTTACAGGTCGTGCGCAGCAGGGACCCCAAACTCCGCCGGATTCCCTTCGTGGACCCCGGCCACAAGGCCAACAAGAAGGACGGCTCGGACTACCACTCCATCGGCGCCATGGAGGTGATCTGCGACCGCACCTCCAGGACTTTGAGGACCGCCCTGAACCCGCCCAGCTGGCTGAAGGCCAAGTACATGGCGGTGCGCTACGAGGACCTGGTGGAGAACCCGGTCAAGACCCTGCGGAGCGTCTACCGCTTTGCCAACCTCACCACCAACCACGACATCGAGTCATTTGCACTGAATATGACCAGCGGCTCCAGCTCGTCCTCAAAGCCATTCATCGTGTCGTCCCGGAACGCCACGCAGGCCGCCAGCGCGTGGAGAACAGTGCTCAGCATCCAGCAGATCAAACAAGTGGAGGATTATTGTCACCACTCCATGTCTGTCCTGGGTTATGAACGAGTCAGAACAGCCGGGGAGGCCAAGGACTTGAGTAAATCCCTCCTGACACGCTCCAAACTGTGAAAACGTCCTCGCCACCAAAGACCTTCTAATTTAATGTCCGTTTTTTTTCTTCTTCCTCCTCCTCCTCCGCATTGAGTGCCGTTCTCCTCTTATTGTGGGATTAAAGCTTTACTTTGAGTCAATGTCGAGGAGCTCCACTGGCCACATTTGGAATGTATCACGTTTCTCTCTCAGTTGAATTGCAGTGGTATTTGAAGGGGCCACTCCTTTTTATACGCAAAACGTTGGATGTGTTTGACAATGCAAGGCCCCACCAACAAGGACAAAAAAGCAGCAAACCTACAAAGTGAAAAAAAAAATCTGTATAATTCATGTATCTTGTTATGGTGAAACTACAAAAATGGATGTTTCTGGAGTTAATTTTGAATGTTCAAAACCTTAGGATCTTTTTTTTCTTAATTCATTCTGTCTGAAAAAGTGAAAAAAAGAGGATAATGTTAATTTGTGCAATCTGGTCAGAGACAATCAGCAATGGTTTATTTGATGTGCCATAGCTAGAGGTGTATTTCTAGGTTCTAGGTTCAAAGAAACAAAGATGACTTTTTTTTTTTTTCAATTATGATTTTATCACCAGAATCCTCATAAGATGGTATCCATGCACTGTGGACAATATCATGGCTCCTGAGCTGGAGAGCGTCTCAGTGCCGTGTAAGCAGTCTGTGTTACCATTTCAAATGTTTACAATTGCTTGCTCTTATGAAAAAAAACACATGATCTGAGAATAATGCATTGAGTAAAGTTCACACTTAACAAGGATGGTTTTTTTTTGTTGTTGTTGTATCATCTTTGTTGGACAACCTGCCCTGCCACACATCATGCAACCAAAAATAGTGGCAATATTCAAATCCACAATCTGACTTCAGGCTTTCGTAAACCAAATAAGACACGAGTTTTAATTTGCTAGGAGGTTAAAATTTGCTTCTCTCAGCAACGCACTCGGTGGAGTTCGTGGCTAAAGTTATTTTCCTCTGACAGTTGCCAAGCGAATTTGCCTACAACGTTGCTTTGTTCCTGGCTCTCTTTTCTCAATCCCACATTTGCCTTTGTTTGGATGCCTGCTGCTGCTGCTGCTGCTCCCCCTTTTTCACCTTTTTTATATTTTAAGCGCAGTACTCTCAAAACAGTTGCTGGAAGTACATGCCCTTGTATGTGCCTGAAAGCATCTCCACGCTATTACTCATGCCGAAATGAAACGCACACCCGGCCTCTCTTTAAATAATGCCTCACAGGAAAACGATCAGTAAAAGTAAGAAGTGCACTGTTGGAGCGTCACAACCGTAAATATCTTGAGGGCGACTGCACAGGAACGCTGAGACGCACTGCAGTCGGCTGATTCACTCCGTTTAGATTTTGTCGTGGCTTCCTGAGATGAAGACTTTGTCTCGTGGAGAAGGCAGGTAGAGGTGTTCTCGGGGGGGAATCCTTGAGCACCCTGAGTTATCGGTGGCATCAGCAAAAGCAGCGAGACCTTGTTTATCTGCAGCGCGAGGCTGGCAGGCGCGCATCAATCACTGTGTCAACGTGGGCATCCAAGGTGAGCTTTGTGAGCAGTTGATTTACAAGAAAAAAAGAAAGACCTTGCAATCATGACTCCAAAATGCCGCATTTGAATGTTTTGCAAGCGGGAAGAATCGTCGAGTTCAGCAAGACTAAGCAGGGGTGAAAGCAGTGGTGTGGTCTAGTTTGTTCTAGTGAGTATAACCCCCCACCAACTAAGAACCACCATCATGCTCAGTAATGCATTAAGTCTGCATGCACATACAAGTGAGATCATGAAAGACTGATGATGTCATTGTCTAAACTTGAATGTATTGTAAGCAACACAAGATGGATAACAGTCATTTACAGCTGGCAATCACCTGACTAATTTGTTAGGAAGAAAAAAAATGAATAATTAACACACCTACTGTATATAAAAAAAGTAAAGTTTTAGCAACTGAGTACAAAGGCAAACAGACTTTCAAAAAGATCAGAACATAAAACATCATTTTAATCACATGTTTAAATGGGGAAGCGAACGTTGTGTGAAAAAAAACAACAACAACAGACTGATACCTATATCTTTGTGCATTTTTTAGTGGTTGTACGGTAATTTGGGAACCGTTTCTAATGGTTATCCGGCGTATTCCTGTGTATCATGGAGACTACAACACTGGGTGAAAGTCCAAAATCAAAACACTTTACAGCAGAGGCGGTGAGGCCGATATGTATCAGAACTTGGTGGCGAAAACAAATTGAATTCCATCATCAGTGCAGACAGATTGCTTTTTTTTTTTTTTTTTTTTGCTGTTGCAGCAACAGAGGAGAGAAACTTGGGCGCATTCCACACATGCGGCCATGCATTCACAACAAGAACCTCCCCCCCACGCTCACTTTGGAGGACAGTGGCTTTGTAGATGAGATAAGCAGTGAGCGTATATTCAAATAGCCTTACCTTCATACATTGGATTTGTGCATTATTCATTGCATTGAGTGAGAGAAAAAATGTAAAAAAAATAAAGTAAAAATGAAATACAAGATGGGAAGATGAGATGTGGGGGCGGGCGGGTCACAAATTCACTGTGTGATGGAATAGTATGAAAGGGCTGAGGGGAGAGTTTGCACTTTCAGCTGATGAAGGGAAAAGCCACCTCTATTTTGCAGTCGATGGTGAGAAACAGAAGCCTGAACGTTGCATGCAGTTGCGTAACCAATGAGCGAGAGGCAGACCGCTCCTGTCACCTGCGAGCATCTCTGTTTGCGACATTGAACATCCTCCAGCAGTGCGACCGAGGCAAAGAGCTAAAGAGCACGGATGGGCTTTGTGATTTAGGGTTTTTTTCTTTCCCTCCGCTGCCGCCGCCCGTGGGCCTTCGCGTGTGTGACAGCGTACAGATTGCGTCTGCGCTCTCACTCCCGACTCTCATTTCAGATGCCCCGGCCCGCTGACCCCGCTCTCAGTGGGAGACGAGGGTCTTCGCCCGAGGGCAGCTGAAGCTGAAAAGCCGGCGTTACAAGTGACTCCTGGAGCTCTGGCGCAGATCCCTAACCCCTCCCCTCCCCGTGCACCATCCTCCTAATGTTCATAGCCGCGGCCCCTCGGCCTGCCTTTAGATACACGCTCGCTCTGTGCTAGTGTTGTAGTCAAGACCGCACCAACTGAGGCACTATCAAGACTAGAGAGTATTGAGATTGAGACAAGACCAAGACTGAATATATATATAAAAGAACAACAACAGCAAAACAGAAAAAAGTGGCTGACATTTTGCTGCTTTGCCAACTATTTAGAACCATTTTCAAAAAAGCAACTTTGCTTCATAAAATTAAAGTAATAAATTAACTGGGAATAAGGGGGTTTGTCACTCTGGGTGTCACAAACAGAGCGAAAACGGCAGCAGCTGGATTATTTTTCCATTATCATGTCATTGCAGTGTTGGCTGAGTCTTGACTGGTCTTGATCAAAAATCGCAAGTCTGCCCAGTGCGAGACCGAGTAAAAATGCCGCCGAGACGAGACTGAGACCCTTCAAAAGTAGTATTGCACATGTTGTGTTTTTGGAACGAAGGCACGGTCTCCTAACCGCGCCTCTGTACTAGCGTGACAGACTGTGCAGAGCCATAATGTGTCAGCAGAGGTGTTGGATGTCTGTAACCTTGTTAAGGCACCGCTAAAGCACGTGTGCACGTGTGCACATGCCTATTAACAGCGAGCAGGACTGAGGCAAATGAATAGTTTTTTCCCCCTTTGTGTATTATTTAATAGTTTTCAAACTACAAAAAAAAAAACCTTTGCACCATTTGAGCGTGTTTCAAAATAATTGGTGCCGCTGCTTTTAGCATTAAAGACCACGTCTCGATGCGCAAAAAACATAAAAAATTCAAAAACGCTTCTGCCAAGGTCGCTTTTCTCACAGTTGGAAGCTGAACAATGACTTCTCAGATTTAATACTGCAGCATTCAATCTGCATTACATAATGTGGAAATGATAATCATCTCTGCAGGTATGGCTTTTTATAGCGCCATTGTTAGCCTACTGCCATATGCGCCGGCGGCTCTTTTTATCGAGAAATTTCACAGCGACGTGCGTATTATTATTCATTGATGCTCAAGGTGCTCACTGGTGAGTGTGCTTTTCCTTATGAACCTTGTGCTTCCTGCAGTAAAAATAGTTTTTTTTTTTTAGTTTTTTAGTTGGTTGGTAGCTTTTTAACAACAACCATGACGTGCACACAACAAGACTAAGACAGTGACGGTTTGCTGTTGCAAATTCTTCCTTTCCGATGGTGAAATGCATCATACAAAAAGGTGTGAATTATGCGCCGCCCTGCTCTGCAAATTCATCTCTCTACCGAGAAAGAGAAGACGACGGCGCACAAAGGGGAGAACAAAGCAGGAGCAGTGGCTTCCTGATGACCTGCTTCGCAAAGTATCGCGCCTCTTGACGACGCGGCGGCCTCCAGTGCCATGTATAATACCAGACACTGATGCTAATTAGAGGTGTCGGCTTGCTTTCTTGTCTACAGTGGAGCGCTTTTGTTGTGTGTGTGTGTGCATATTTTTGTTGTGTGGGAAAAAATGCGGCTGAGAAGCTGTTTGTGTTGGGTGTCAAAGTTCAAACTCCCCCAGCTGCCCCGAGCAACAAGCTCATTTCCTCCCACTGGGCCGCGCATTTCCCTCCCTCTGATTAGTGAAGGAAGAAACATATTCAAAACTTTATTTGGGCTTTTTAGGCGTGCAAGCTTCTCTTCTCCTCTCTTCTCTTCTCTTGTTCTCCAGGGAGACAGGAACATTTAAAAGTGGTTTAGTATTTCTAGAAAGAACTTAATTTCTGGAAAATATCAGCTGGAAGTGGAAAAGCAGCCGAGATCTGTCAAAAAATTCGACTTTTGTGATCTGTTACTTAATTACTTTTCATGGTTGAGGTTTCAGGAAGTAAAAAAAAAAAAAGAGCACAAATTCCAGAAGGCTGAAAAAACACACAGCAGGCATCCTTGTCTGATCACAGAACACAGAAAAAAAGAATACATTTTTAAAATAAAACAGGGGTTTTGTTCCGGGTTGAAGTCAATATGAGAGGAGAAAGCACTGCAATGTAGAAGTGCACTTAACAACAAGATTCAGTCGGACAAAAGCGGGGTAAAAAAAAACCCTTTCGTTTTGATCCTTTCTCTTAAAGTAAAAATAGCCGAGGCGAAACAAAGTGGGATGAGCCAAGATAAGCCTCCAGCTTAAACAGACCCATCAATCTTGCCTTCTGGCCGTCAGCTGGGAATACGCATTTCTTTCAGAAGTTAATAAAAAAGAAACTTTGGCGCAAGCTGTACTTGTAAAAAACCACTAAGGCTGTGAAAGCAACTGTTACCAGCCGACTTTTCATGAAACATGGAGTCGTTTCCTTTTAGCCCGCTGGAACTCAAGGTCGAGCTTAAAGGAAACAAACAATCAAATAAACAGATGAGGCTTTTGAAACCTAATTGGAGCACCGAGGCCCAGATGCAGACTGTTAATGAGGGATGAAACTCCGCCCATCAGGAAGCCGCTGCGAGCATGAGAGCAACAAACATTATAAACAAATCTTATTTGGTCCCATTTAT
Organism: Thamnaconus septentrionalis; assembly: GCA_009823395.1. NCBI lineage: Eukaryota > Metazoa > Chordata > Actinopteri > Tetraodontiformes > Monacanthidae > Thamnaconus > Thamnaconus septentrionalis. The sequence goes on from CM020520.1 coordinate 5,937,077, forward strand.
TGTGACAGAAGGTCAAACATCTAAACACCTCACATGGGGCCTTTAACGGATGGATGTTTGGAGATAAAATTATCACAAACAATAAAACAAAAAGCAAAAAAACATAAAAACAAAAAAACAAACTCATAGGCCCTTTGCTCGCTGCCTGTGTGGTGCCCCCCGGATTCAAAACAAAACAACCATCAGGTTCCTGGCCCAGAACCGCTGTCTGCTCCCCGACCCACCCACCCTGCATCAGCACAGGAGTTCAAACGAGCTTTGAAGTCCATCGAAATCATTACTTAGGAGGAAAATTTCTTTTCTTGCTAGAGGCGAACTAGGCGAATGCCTATGGCCCCCAAGCCACTAGGGGGCCCCAAAGCCCCCTGGTGGCCCCAAAGCTGCATGTTCAGCGAGAATTAAATTGTCCGTTTTTATCTGTAGCTATCTCATGTGTTTATTACACCCCTTATATGCCTGAAAATAAACGTTGGCTATAAATAAAATAAACTGCAATAATAAGCTGCGGCTGGTGTTTTATGGCATTATCAGGTCGTTGGACCGCACTGTCACACAGTTAGTGACGTCGCGGGCCGGCGACGCTGACATGTATGATGGGAACAATTGACAGCTACCATTCGTTCCCGTTAGCAAGAGGATAAAAAAACAACAACAAACAAACACCATAATGGCATCAAAAAGGAGTTATCCAGTGGTGCGGAAAACAGAAGAAAAAGAAAACCAATGAAGAAAAACAGGTAGAGGATAAAGGTAAGTTATTTGTTGGTAATGTGGACTGGAGAGGTGGAGGTGAAACGGCGGTCCCCCCCTCCAAGTTGGTTTATTTGTCCTGATAGACAGCGAGCTAGCGTCGGATAAATTTTAGCTGGCTGGCTAATATTTGTTCGTCATGAACTCAGTGTTTTTGTTTATGTTTTCTGAAAGTTGGCCATGTCGTGCCAAGTTAACCTGTCCTGCCATGGGAATGACTGACTCCAGCCCCGTTTATTCAGATTCTAACAGGGATGGACGGCGGGCATGTTGTTGTACTCAGTGGTCTGTCATAATGTTCAGTGGAAGTTGTCTCTCACATATTTGACACTTACTTACTTAGGATTAATTTTGCTATGCTTAGTGTGTATTTTATAGGCCCCTAATTAGAAGTGTGCTACTGTTTTATAATTCAAAGAAATATTTTATTAGGCATGGTGTTGACTATTTTAGACTGTTGTGGAGGTGGATCATTTATCTTAGTTTTATTACTTTAACTAGTGTGTAAACTACTGCAAAAAGCTCTTAAAAGTGACTATTTTGTAATTGGTAAAAGCTTTAAAGGGACACTACAATCACAATGTTTAATATAAAAACAATTTAATTTAAATTTTCCTGAATTACTGCAACATCACTGTAATAATAAAATAGGAATATGCCCTCATGATCTATTTTGCTTGATGATCTAATGAGCTTTGTCTTTGCAGGAGCAATTCTAAAATATTTTGGAGCTCCAGACATTGAGCCAAAGGTATCTCCCTAACATCCTGACCAGGAAGCTCCAGGACCATCACGTTCCTCAGAACCTCCTTCTGTCCAGGTGAATAATGTGTGCTATTATTAGCTGTTATGCTGATAAGTGTGAGACTAAGGTAAATAAAGCATTGTTTGTAAGTGTTGGTTTATTTCTACTGTTGCACTTGTTGGTTTGTTGGATTTTCTTATTAAAAGTAAACAATTTTTATAAATACTCAATCTGTTATATTAATTGACATATAGAGGATTCTTTTCCTTGTATTATGGTGTTGTTTTTTTTTAAATCAGTTTAACTTGCCTGAGTGGCTCAACTGAAGATGTTTAATTTTACCTATAGCCTGTTTTGCTTATGAAGTTTAATAGATTGTGGCATCTTAGTAGACCATCTAAAGGGATAGGAATCTCTTCATCACAGTTTGACAAACTAGAGGCCCCCAAACAGCTTCTTGCCTAGGGCCCCCACCAAGCTATGAAAGCTAGCTAGAAACGGCCCTGCCCGGCAGCAGCATCTGGGCTGAGGCTGCGACTCACCTGGTCCACTTCAAAGCATCTCCATAATAGCCTCACCCTCCCCTACCTCCCCAGCACACACACACACAGCAAGGAACATCGGTCAGGGCTGCACCTTTCATCCTGCTCATACAGTTACTGTCTGCTCTGCTGTTCCATGCATCCACACACCATCCGTCTCTCAAATAGGAAAATTAAAGAAGCGGGTGGGTTTCTTTTTATTTTTTATAACCGTGGCCCAGGGGCACGGGAACGCTGCTGCTGCTGCCATAGTTACACAAGATTTCAACGTTTTGGAGGCAGGCGAAAAGCCTCAGATGGCGCCGCGTGTGTTTGTGCCTGTGATCTGGTGTCGGCGTCCGTGTTTGGAAGCGTTCAGAGCGGACGCCATTGCGAGCTTATGCAATGAAACAATTTGCTTTTTGCCTTTGTTTTCCTCCAGTAATGGCAATAAGGACCTTGGGATGCCCTCTTCTTATCATCCTGCTGTTGACTGATGGAGTCGCGGCGATAAAGACCTGCAGGAAGAGAACCTGAGTGCTGTAGGTGACACCGTCCGAGTCTTTATCCTGCTGCTAGAGGCGTGATGTTTAGCCATAAACCTGGAAGAAATTAGCGCATACTCGTCCCAGCTTCTATCGAGGGTGAAGGTTGAGGTGAGGTTGAGTTAAAAAGCTAAAAGCAAAGATATTCCACTCAAAGGCTGAAACAAAAGCAGGTCTCAGGTTTCAAGTATTAACTATGAAAACTTCAGAGGCTTTTTTGAGAAAAAAAGGTGCAATTTTGACTGCAGTAAGAGATATTCAGCAGCCAAAGGACCTCATGCAACAAAAGCAACAAGAAGCTCTGCCAGATCAATTCCTGTTGTGCTTTCCACAGACCGCACAATTGATTTTTTTTTCCTTAAAAGGCCTAAATAAAAAATAAACAAATGATTTGGGTTGGAAACTATGTGGTCCGGACGCAGCAGCGAATCCCCGGTCCGTGTGTTGCAACAAATGAATCAGATAAGATTGTAGTGATGAAGCTGCTGAGAATTTTTGCCTTTTCCTGGTGGAACAGTGCCAAGCCCAATGGTTGCGGGGGAGACTTTTCATCCACTCACGCTTTTCTGTAAAAAAAAAAAAAAAAAAACCAAACCCTCCCAAAACAACAGTGGAGCAGTTTTATTTCTGTTTTCCTCAGTACAAGGACAGATTTCTGAAACAGGAGCGATGTGAGGCCCGCTGAACATGTTGATCGGGTGCAGCAAGGTCAGAGTTTCTGCGTAATGCCACTAAACTCTGGCCGGGTCATGGGGCTGCTAAGTGGTCAAATCTGATTGACTCCAAACTTAATGGAAGCCTCATGAACTCCCACTGCAGGCCAGCACTCCTCCTTATATGCTGAATGTTGATCTTGAATGCATTCTTCTTTTTATTGCTGCTTCCAATTTGCAATTTGAGACTTGGAGGGAAAGGTCGGCGAAGATTCACAGGAGGGCCTTTCTGGAATCATTCCAAATTGTGGTAAATTTCTGAGCATGAACTTGGAAGTGTGCCGCTTATCTCTACCTGCCTTTCTTTCTTCACTATTTTCTCAGCAGCGTGTTCAGTATTGCCGGCAGATGTGAGGCTTCTTTTAAAGTTTTTTTTTTCTTCCCTTGTCCATATGGTGCCTACAGGCCTAGTGTTGTGTCTGGCCTCCCTGTAGCCCCTGGCCAGCCATAGAGGAACCACTGTTAACTAAGACCCTGATGGTGACGCTGGAGACTGGCTGCACTCCTGGGTGGCCGGCGGGGGCCGTATCCAATGACCTCTAGTGTTTCCAGCAGGACCCCAGACACTGTCTGAAATGATAAGTAGCTCAAGTCTCAAGAACTGAGGAGAACAAGAGCCCTCCGCTGGGCTCCTGGTGGACTTTCACTGCAGACAAGGTTGCATTTGAGCAATTATGTGACAGTGGCCTTCGCATTTGCAGAAAAAAGTTTTAATGAAAATGCCTCATTCAGAAAAAAAGAATATAATTATTTTATTCAATTGTCATGATCCGTTGCTTTGGCACTTCCTCTTTTATTTTGATAGTCTCATCTTCCCGTGTGTTGTCTGATGTTTTACTTCCTGTTCTTGCTTTCCCAGCCTTGTTCTTCCCCTGTGCATGATTTTCACCTGTGCCTCGTTATCTGTCCTGCCCCCTGATTGCTCTCACCTGTCTTCCCCTGCAACCTTGCAGCAGTCATCGGCTGTGTCTCAATTCAGGGTGTGCACCCTTCGTAACGAGCGTCCTCAGTCTGAAGGAAGCGTTCTTCGAGGACCCGGCCGAGAAGGACGAACCAAACCCCGCTTCCCCGTAACCACACGGGACGGTCTAGCCTTCGGCGTATTTCCTCGTTACGTCACCGCCGGTCCCTCCCGCTGGCCAACCCCGGAAGTGACGTTTTTATAGTATCGAGCTAACCATTGGTTAGCCATCTAACGATGCCGTTGGATGATCAAATAAGTAAAATCCTACGTTAAAAACTGTATATTTCATGTGAAACTTCAATACTTCAATAAATTTATACGTCGTGTCTTTGCCAGTACATGTCGCTAATTTCAGCTGACTTCGCAGGATCCCAGGATGCTTTGCAGCAGCACGCAAAGCATCCTGGGATTCATAAGTATGCGACGGATAGTAGCGGTGCAGCCTTGGAAATCGGCTAAAACGAGGGCGCATTCCGAGTACGCATTTTGAGCGTCCTAAGGACTTTTGGGAATTGGGACAAGCCTTCGGCGCAGTGCTATGATGCAACTTCCTTTCAAATGCATACTTCAAGGATGCAGACCCTGAATTGAGACACAGCCATCGTCTCCCTTTGTTCTTGCTCAGGTTGTCCTCTCAAGGCTGTGTCATCAGGTCTGTCTTTTTTTATGGTTTTTTTTCTTGTGTGTCTCTGTGTTTGTTCTTTCCCCTGTCTTTGTTTTGTTCAGTGAAGTTTTCTTTTTTCAGTTCTTGAGTTTTCCTCTTTGTTTTTCCCCCCACTTTGACCAGCACCTCTGCCTCTGGATTTTTAGCGCTATGCTCTTAATTTTTGAACCAACCTCGACAGAAAACTGTGCCGTCCTCATACGGCAGCAAATCAACAATCAACGTTTTGTCAGCAAACAAATCAAATGAGAAAGAATTTAGCTTTTTGTACTTGCAGATTTTTTTTTTTTTGCCATTTTTCATCCACTCTTTATTGGAATCCAAAATTGAATGAGGGAATTAGACGCTGCTGAAGAATGACGCGTAGGTCATGGGTGGGGAGGGTGATGCCCCCTAGATGCAACCCTGACAGCCTGTCAACAAGGTGCTGCTGCCGTGTGCTGCCATCTAACAGGAAGCCCTGCTGCACTTCCTTCCCCAAAGAGTCAGCCTCGGCTTTGATGCCAAGCAACGGGCACAAAACACAAAAACAAGAAAAAAAGAAGATTACAGGGTGAAGAGACGAGGCTGCTATGTCACTGGCTGGCTCTGCGCTCGGGCAGCCGACAACCGAGGGGGGGAAACTCCTGAGGAGTGGTGCTGACTCAGAGCGTGGCTCAGCTCGACCGGGGTGATTAAAAATAGCTCTCAGGCAAATTAACTTCCATTGTCCCGTAGCAGGAAAGTGCAGACAAACGTTGCGGCGCCCATTTAGATTTAGATTTAGAGATTTAGCCCCCCCCCCCACCTCTTCTTAAGCATCTTTGAGTATTGTCAGTCTTTCTTTTTCCTTTTTTCCAGGAAATAAACTTTCCGAAATACCCAACACAACCGGCTCCCTGCACAGAGGTTGTCTGAGTGGCTCTAAAATGCTCTGTTTCTCGATCTCTCAAATTAGAGCGACGCTGCTGCAGCTCGAGACTCCTCGAGAGGCCGAGTGCAGCACGCTGGCAGCGGACAACACACTCTATTGTATGATGCTAACACATAATGGCTCCCTTGCCCGGTTAATGCGGCCAAAAAACGTCGCGCAATAACTGAACACAGGCTTCATTTATAAATACTGTCACAGCTCGGAACAAATGATTTAATACTTCAAAATGCCAATGCAGTCCGGTGGGAGAAGTGAGTGAGACACGGCTCTGGCAGCATTTTGATGTTTTTTTGGTATTTTTTTTTTTTTTTTTGCATCAGCAAAGAGTTCATTTGGTGCCACGTGCGCGGTGCTTCTCGGCGAGTCACAGGGGTGACCTTTCCGCCGGGCCTCGTCACCGCACGGCGCACCTTGAAAATGTCAGCCGCCGCAAAAGTTCTCCAAAATGAGCGGGCGAAACGAGCCTCGCAATTACCGGCGCCGCTGCGATTACTTACGCGGCGAGGTGGGGGACCCTCTCCCACCTCCCTCGCTTTGCCGGCTCCGGCGAGGATGGGGGTCGCGAGGAAAGGTCGAGCGGCTCGGAAAAATTGAAATAAAGTGACTCAGCAGCCGCCGGTGACAGTCTGGCGAGCTTCATTATCGCAGTGTGGTTGCCGTTTAAGATTGTTTTTCTTTCCCACCCAGCCAGTCGCACATGCTGAGACCCCTTTTTTTATTATTCCCATCCAGTGAAACATTTCCCTCATTTCTGAGCTTTCTTAATGCCCCCCCCAAAAAATCCTCCTTTCAAGCGAAGGAAGAAAAAGTCTCTGAGTGAGCAGAGGGCCGCCGACTGCCAGATGGCTGTCGATTGCGGCTTCCGACAGGTCAGCATTTAACTCGGACAGGCCGGCGAGAGGGAGCGAGAGGCGGTGCACTGTGCACCGTCAGCGCCGGGGCTTTTTGCACAAAGCTTTTAATGTGCCGCCGCCAAAAAGCCTGTGCAGACAGCGGGGAGGTTCCTGTTCAGCAACCGTTTCAGCCACTTTGGGCTCTGACGCTCTCTGCAAAAATGTTTTGCATTGTCATCTCAAATTTTTCAGTCAAAGTCTTGAGTGGCGGTTGTGTTGGCTTCGTGCATGGTCAAGATGAATTGTCATTGTCATTTGCCATTGTTGGGCCCAGTCTAAAGCCCCTTTCCCACTGGCCAAAAATACCTGTTTAAACCCGCTAACAATCGGCAGTTGGTGGCAGAGAGAAAGGCTCACCGACCTGCATTCACCCGCATTAAAATTTGCTTTAATTGGCTCAGCTCCAATCGACTTCATTCAGCAACTTGCATCACTGGCAAGACAGTGAAATTCGCGATCTTCGCGAGCTTCGCAAGCCTCAAGCCCAACAAGAAAGTGCACTGACCACCGCCGGTCTCGCTTCCATGTTTCCCTCCATTGTTGACTTCCCTGAATTCTGTTGCACTTCATCAATGCGCAATCAATGCAAAAGCAGTGTAACTCTCACTCTCCTTCCAGATCCACCTCCTGCCTGTTGGATCTCCTGCTCCGCCCTGACGTCCCACGCTGGCGCCTGGCTGTCCCGCCTCCCTCTGAGTAAGTAGCCCTTGTGTTGTTCGCCCCCCTTGAGTCTTGCAGCCCTTTTATTTGTCTCGCTGTGGTTTGCGCAGGCTTAATTTTGACTCTGAAAACCTTTGCGGTGCCATTTGTCAAAGCTCGCTCGAGTTTATCGCCGTCCCCAACCCTCCTTCCCTCCCTCTCACCTCCCTCATTCCAAACCCCATCCGTCTCATTCCTTTCCGTATTATTCCTCCTGTGGTTCAGACTCTCTTCTGTTTTCTGCCCGTTCATCACCACAACCTCCTTCTCACTCCCTCGTATATTGCACCTTCATCGCAGCCTCACGTCCTCTGTATTTCTTTTTTTTTCCCTTTTTTTTGCCACCTCCCACCGCCGACTCATCGATTCACGCTTTATTTTCTGCCCACCGCCACTCATTCAGTTCTGCTCATCATAAAAAAGGTGGAATCGGAACAAAACAAAAACTGGCGTGCGCTAAAAATGCAAATACGCTTCAGAGGAGGCGTGAAGGGAGCTGTGGCCGTTATGAGGGGGGAAAAAAAAGTTTGTAGAGCCAGTTTGGAAATGATGGGGCACGGGGTCACGACCTGGCTGATGACTGAAAAAGGAAGAAAAAAAAATGACAATGTGTGAAATGAAAGAGCGCAGAAAGTGCGACAAGCTGTGGGGGGAGCAGGAGGGACGTGGAGGAGGAAAATGTAACGGAACGATTTCCAGGCGCTTAATGTGTGATGGCAAGTGTGATAGTGCGCTGTGACACAATGATTGACAGTTGCCGCCGCCGAGCGCGAGAAGGCAGAGGCGGCGGGCTTCGAGCAGGGAAGATCTGCAAGGGAGGAGGAGGAGGAGGTGCGAGGCAGAGGAGCCCGAGGGGCGTTGGGGGAGGCGTGAAAAAGAGAAGAGAGTCGAGGAACAATGAGACGACGAGGCTGGGCTCCCTCGCAGGGTCTCGCGGGGGGAGGGAGAACGCTTAGCCGTCCGCCGATCAGCCGTCAATAAACATCCACCGAGTCTGTTTATGGATGAATGTGAAGATGAGCGACAGCAGCCACGCAGTGCGTAGGATTGCGGTTCTGATGTCTTTGCTTGCTTTGCCACCTCAAGAAGGCTTTTCACAACCAGCTTCGCCTGGAGGAAACTCGAAGGAAAGAGGAACAAGAGGCACAGGAAGCGGCTGCCGGCCCAGCTTGTTCCTCACCGTGCTATCGTGAAGCTAACAGAGGTGGCATTCTGTGTGCGGACAGTGTTATCAGACTGTCTCAGGCCCTGTTTGCACTTGGTCACTTGCAACTGTTTTTGGGGATCGTATCACGAAGCAGCTGTTCGCACATGGCATTAACATGCGTCTCGAGCGTGCCACTTGTGATCGCATTAGTGCATTTTTAACCACTAGGGTCAGTAAAGCGCAAAACTACAGCTAGTTTCACCTGACAAGGAATAAGAATCAACTTCCTGTTTGTGGACTATATCAAGTCACTCTTTTTAAGTCTACTGCAGCTCGTCCATATTATCGGAAGTCGTGGACAAAGCCGGTTAATGGTCTTAGAGCGCCGACTAAGGAGAAGAGCAGCATGGAGAAGGAAGAGGGCTGCAGCATTTGTCTCTGCTCTGATAGCCGCGGAACCAGAAAGATGCGTATAAAAAAACACTCGTCTCGAGGAACAAAGGCTGACATGCGGAAATCTTTGTGACTGAGGGTAATGGGGAACAGGCAAAGACAATTGTAATCAGTTCAGACACACATGTGACACATGAGGGCAAGTGCTCTGAAACGAGAGGGGAGTTAGTTTCTTTTCAAAATAAAACATGTAATAACAGGACTAAAAAAAACAAAACAAAACCCAAGACAGACAAACCTCACCATGGTGTGACACAGACGGGTTTCTGGCCAGATGGGTGTGTGAGATAAATTTCGTAAGATGGGTGAAATGTGCAATCTGGCCTGCCGGGGCTGGAAACACAGAGCGAAGTGTGTAAACATTGCGCATGATTTTTCTTTCTACTATGCAGAACCCTAAATTCCTCCTCAAACGCGGTCCGGCCGGCTGAGTCATAAATAGTTGTGCGATGACAGCGGCAGGATGCGGTCCTTCAGGGGGCCCCACTCACAAGGTGGGGCTCCTTCAGCGCTGCAGACACGACTCGTGTAATAAAACCAGACATGAAGAATGACCACCCCGCCCAAAAAAAAAGAAAGGACACAATGGAGCAAGTCGAGCCCTTGAAATTTGGCACCAGCAGATCTCGCCGGGGATCAGAACAAAATCTGCTCATTCTCCACTAGCTGGGCCCTTAATGTTCCGACACCATCTCCGCTTGTTCTGTGCCGAATGCTGCAGAGGCCAAAATATTTTTGGACGCGTTCCACAAGAGTTCAGCAGCAGGTCCTCGCTGATGACTCACCCAGACCTCAGGGTAACGTAGAGATAAATACAACTGTGCGATGTGTAGGGTTCTGGTTGCATTTTTTTTCTTTATGCTGCATCGGAAGAAAGACAAAAAGAGGGGGAAAAAAAATCCCAAGATGGATGCAGGAAGCTGCCCGCCTGTGCAGGGCTGACAATCCTGCAGGGCCCTCAAGAAGAAGAAGAAGAAGAAGAAGAAAAGGAAAACCAGTTAAGCCCCCTGGCGGATGAATTCATTTCTCCGTGCACGTAAACATGTAAAGGACGCGCACAGCCCATTAATAATACAAGAGAAAAACCTTGGAGCCCGTCCCCCCGTGTGGATGCCGAGCGCGTTGGCAGGCAGGTGGAACGGTGCCCGTACGGGCGTCCGTGGGAGGAGAAACACTCGATATGATTTGCGCAAGCGGCCGGTGAACATTCGTATAAGTATCCGCTGCGAGCGAATCGGAATGAAGGCGCCTCGCCTCCGTCTCGCTGGAGGGACGACGGTGAAAGACGGGAGAGAAAGGGAAGTCTCGCAGGGAGGCCGTGTTTGCTCTGCGCTGCTAGTCTGGACAAGTTGAAGAGCTGTAAGTCGTCTTTGCGGCTCCCCGTCTGCAAATCCCGCTCGGCTGCTCCTCCATCCGGCACCGCACCCCCCCACCCCAGTCCCCCGCCACTGCCGCCGTCTGAATTCAAAGAGACAAACGTACAGAGTGCCGGAGAGTTCAGAAGACTCGTCCCTAGGTTGACAGAACAGTAGAAATTGTGCCTGACACATGGAGTCGGTCTTGGCAGGATGCTGCTTCAACAACACTCCATACAGCCGATGCAGAAGAGTAAAAAATATACTCCGAGCTGCTGTCATAACTAAGTAACAGCTGCACATGGAAAAATAAGACGTCAATATACACGAGTCATACACAACAGTCTGTGTCATTAGCAGACCACTACAAGAGCAGTTGAAAAGTTGAGAAAACCCCCCCCATAAATAATCATTATAATAATTACATGTTTACATAATTACATACTATTAAAAGACGGTTTAACATCTTTGTCCTGATATTTTGGAACATCTTTTTGGATTGGGAGCATTGTGCAACTAGATATGTCTTGATATGATAAAAATAAGCATCAACTATAGATCTACAGGTTTGTGTGTGTGTGCGCGCGTGTTGTCTTTTTGACTTGAATTATCCACTTTCAGTTTTGACTCGGCCCTCGGAGCGAGGCGCTGCTCCGTGTTTTGTCTTTGCCTCGCTTCCGACTGCCGCAGTGTTTTGACAGAGGAACAATCCATACAGGGAGAAGTCTCCCGCTGCAGCATTCCGGTCAATCCGCCCCTAACCTGGGGTGCGACTCTCGCTCGCTCGCTCTGCAGCTCGAACCCAAATGTGACTCGAGTCTCAAAAGTCACTCGACTATTCAAAAATAATTGTGCCGGGTGCAGCGGCGTGTCGGTTCTGTTCTCCCACCCAGTCAGGATCAAATGCAAATCTGCAAATCAGTGCCGAGTTCAACTTTGCATGCTGCCACCAGCTGAAAAAAAATAGAATAAGAAGAGTAAAATATGCACATACTGTAAGTGTGCGCTTTCAGATAAGGATAGGGAACCTCGGTCGATATCTATCCAAGCAGTCAGATTAGCGAACGCGCCCACTCAACAGATGACCATTCATCACGGTACAATTCCCATTGTTTGATCAGAAGGACCAGGCTGGTTGTGGCCAGAAATATTCTTCACGTTGCCGCAAAACTGTGCCAACTCGGCTTGGCAACAAACGGAAATTGCATGTGCACGATGTAAGACTTGCGACAAAAATATGTCTGGATATGTATGGATTTTGGCAGCGGGACAGAATCCAAAGATCACACAAAATAACAACAACTACGGTTTGAAAGATAGTTGTTTTCACATGAGGAAAAAAAACAGCAACTTCAGTGAGAAAATACACTTTTTCATTCCATTTTGCGCAGAATCTTTGGCTTCAAAAGTGGAAAGACACCTCCGCCGCATTCGACACCGGTATCAATCATTTCTTCTGGCCAGATAATAAATAACAACTTGTAATGAGGTGCGAAATCATCTCCCCGTAGATGTAGGAGGTGGTGGATGAAAGGAAGCGATAAAGTTGTTGTTGCAGTGATTAGTCAGGAGTCCCTTCGGGCTCGCTCGGTATTACATTACAAATGAGTCATTGAGACAATGTATTTGTTTAGTGTTTACTTAAAGTCAGTCTACCTTCAGCATCCTTCAGGAAGGTGTCAAACTGTGTTGCCTCAGCTGGGTGGGTCCCCCTGTGGAGAGTCAAGGACAGTCGGGGGGAGCAGCAGGAGGGAGCAGAAGATATTATTATTGCACAGAATTCACCTGCGGCGTTCACCTGGATGGGGGAGTCGACGCTCCGGTGGGCTAAATTTAGTCTGCCAGAATGAGCACAACTGTGGCACTTTTCACTGAAAATTCATTCAATCATTGCGACTTGCCCTTTTTTTCCAATCTGGGAGAAATCTGCATCGGATGGCCTGCTGTGTCAGAAATCCCCCACGCGATAAAACGGCTTTGGTCGATTCTTTTATCCTTTTCGATGCCTTCGGTGCAAACAAGAAGGGCGGAGAACAGAAAACACGCTAATCTAACAGTATAAACACGGCATAATCCCGCCTTTAGCGGTTAATGCAAAGGTGGGGAGTCTTTTCTTCAATAATCACGGTTACGGACAAGACGGCCTCCTACGGTGGTGCGCTAAAATGCATAAAAACACACAACGAGGGGGCAAAACATCCCATCTGGCTCATTAAAATTTGCAGCCGACAGCTGCAGGAAAACATTTTGCACCTCTGTGTGAGAGACTCTGGCCTGGTCCTGCTGCTCCCGGTGCACAAATCTGTTCCATCTCTCCTAATGGTGCAAAATCCAGTTGTATTTTGCCGTGTTTCCTGCTGGCGGGTGCTCACATCGACGTGACACTTCATCACAAACGGCCGCCGCTGTGCGCAAAACTGCCCACTTCCAGGGGCGAGGCTGCCGCCAAGGTTCCAATAGCTGCCGCCTGTGGGTCATTAATAACAGCGGCGTGACACAACCCCCCGCAAATCTTAACCTTATTCCTTCCTTACTTCCTTCCCGCTTAACCTTTTACTTCTTGAAATTGCCACCGGGTGTCGTCCAATCAAAGCCACCCCCTCCCCACGGGAAATTAAAGGATGGAGGCGAGTTGCCGTGACGTCGTGTCTTTGAGGTCCTGCGCCAGCTTTTGTAGCGCGGGATCGAGGCCACCGTCTGCCAGCGAGCGGCTAAATATATCTCAAGGACCTCGGCGAAACGGCCAGTTCACTGGATCATGTGACCAGGCTGCTGCCACAACAGTGGCTTCTTTTTTTTTTTTCCCCCAACCCCGTGTTACATAATGCAGCAGGGTTAATGGTTTATTTCCTCCTGCTGCAGAGCTCGCCGCCGGGATATCCTTTGTTTGTTGGGTGTTTTTTTTTTGGACCTCCAAAAAACCCACTGTTCTATTCTGGACTCTGGCTCAGTGGATGGAATCTCATTTAAATGCATCATATCTTAATCTTGGCAGTGTTCTCCTATCTTAACATGGGTCTCTAGCTGCTTTCAGAAAGCGTGTGCAAGAACAGAGGATTTTTTTGGAAGCTGACTGTGACAGTGTCTCCTTCCAACAAAGCGTCAGTTTTTTTTAGCAGGAAGCTAACCGAGCAGAAAGCTACTGTGGTGTGTTGGTTTGTCCAAAAAGAAGTCGTACAAAAGGAACTAAGTTGCTAGAAGGTTATTCATCTGCTTCGCATGCTCTGCTGCAGGACCTGAAGCTGTTTGATTCATGTATCTCTTTTATGAAATGAATTTTTACCATAAAACTACTAGGGTTTTTTTTGGTCTGGAGTTCTGTGGAGTTTTTTTGGGATAATCAACCGTGCGGAGCTGCTTCACTTGAACAGAATCTGAAAAATGTGATGATGCCGGACCTTTGGGTCGAGGTGCGAGGAGGGGGGCACTCTGATCTTTTCTGACAAGCTCTGTCGAGATTCCAAGACTCCTTTTCCGGGTCGGGCGGCGGCCTCGGCCAGCTGATGGTACGGTGCGCTGTTGCGTTTGGACAGCTTTCCTTGCCACCTGCTCACTGGTCTCACGCCTCATCGAAACGAATCCCTGTGTCTTCTCCCCCCTTTTTAGCAGCTGCTGCTACTGTGAAGGAGGAAGAGGAGGGGGAGGAATATGAAAAGGAGGAGGAGGAGGAGGAGGAAGGGTCTGGGTGTTATTTGTGCGTCGGCCCTGATGAAATTTCGAGGCTGAGCCGTGAATTATTTAAGAGGCAGGATTATGAAAGCAGCTTCTCGGTCTGTCACTGGCGGGCATGAATCCATACGAGCTGCTCCACCTCTCCCCCCCACCACCACCACCACCACCACCACCACTACCAACACTAGCACCGCCCTCTTCTGCTCCCCCTCCTCACCCTCTGACTAGCGTTCCAGACACATGGCCACAGGACAGGGCAGACCGGACCAGATGCACCCTGCCGCTGCCTGTGAGAGGCAAGCAGGAGAGAACAGCCTAGATGGAGGGTGTGTGTGTGTATGTGTGTGTGTGGTGGTGTAATTCAGACTGACCACATCCATTGGAACAGATGGCCATCTCCAGGCCTGCCAAGTCCATTCTTCTTCCTCTCCTCTGGTTCTGCCTGCGGGCAGGAGACCGGGTTGCAGTCAGCGGGATGTTAAAGGAGCAGTGCGTGAGATTTAACGCCATCGAATGAATATGAAATTAATGGATGTCACTAGCTGCGCTTCCATTACAGTTTTTTGCAAAATAAAAGTGATATTTCTAAAATTTCAACATAGTGCAATTGCGATTTGCAGGTGTTTCCATTGAATGGTGTGAAGCGCATTGAAGTGAACTGGTCACGTGACCCCGTACGTCACGTCTGCTGACATGTAAATGCGAAAAAAAAAAATGCATGCATTAGTCCTAAAAACCACCTCATGAGAGCGTTAAAACCTTTGAAACGCAGCTATTGTTTTGCTTCTGTCTTTCAAGATGGACTCTCTCCACTGCCTCTGCTCACAACCACACTTGCTGTCACTCATTAATCAACACACCTATAGCTCATCCCCTGCATTCAGCGCAGTATGTATTGTTGTATCTTTGCGACTCCCCTGCTTTGTCTGCCTCCCGCTAAATTGTCTCTGCCTTCTTCTTCTGCCTGCTTCAGTTTGGATCGTCTGTCTGCGCTGCTCGCCTCTCCGTTACCGAACTTTTGCCTGCCAGAAATTCAGTTTAATAAATCCTTGAGCTGCTCATCGATTCAGTGCTTCATCTGTGCTGCATTTGGGTTCATACAACATCCATTACAGTGGATCCCTTTTCTGTGCTTTAGAGCAGTTCCAGCCCTCAAGTCTTACTTTGACCCTGAATAAATACACACACACACACACACAGTTCCACATTCCGTTCCGAGCCACTAGATCAGGGGTGGGCAAACTATGGCCCGGAGGTTGAATGTAGCCTGTTAAGCGTTTTAATCTGGCCTGCCAAATTTGAGGAAATTATATTAATAGTAAGTAAGTCATAAAATAGCAGTATTCCATCCATTTTCAGTGTTTGAAATTTAAAAATTTTAAATAACGTTTAAATTTATTTTCAATAAAAAGTTAAATCCCGTAAGACAGATATTTTGTTGCAATGCTTTTGTTCATTTTCATTTGACCTATTCCATGATATATTTTTTCCTCCTATGAGGTGGCTCACCCAAACACTCCGTCCATCTGCTGCTGCTCCGGCTCCCTCTGTCACATTTTCGAACCCATTGCGGCCCACCAGTCTAAAAGCGTGCCCACCCCTGCACTAGACCCTTCCAAAATGTACAAACTGCACCTTTGAACAAGCAGACAGGAGGTTGTTTCCCTGTTTCACAGCCACGTACCGGTTACACAACCGCTTCCCACAGTCGCCTTCAAGGAAGGTTTGATTTCACGGTCTTGATTCATGCGGCGGCGGCGGCGACGCTCAGAGGCTTTCTTCACCTCTCCAACCCCCCACCACCTCCCCGCCCTGCCGGCGTGTCACACTCTTGATTGTCTCGCAGCAGTGAAGCGGGTCGACGTCGAACTGCTTTGTGTGCCAATTCCCACTCAGCCGTTAAACAGGCCTTCCCTTTTCTCATCTGTGTATTGGGACCCCGTGTTTAGAAAACAATGCTGTTTTTCCTTATTTATTTAATATTGGAAAAAAAAAAAAAATACAAGTGGGTTTGAACAAGAAAGCACCCCGGGGAGCCAAGCAGGAATCTCCACGCCAGCAGTTGATTTAAAAAAACAACTAAACAGGCAGGTATTAACCTTGCGGGGAACTTCTCATTCACGCCGGAGGGTTAGGGTTAGGGCTCATGAAAGATGGGGGGGGCGTAAACGGGTGGACAAGATTGACAAGGCATTACCTTGATGGGTTTCCTTATGTCTGAATTTGTCAGCGGAGGCAGAGCCAAGACAACAACACAACATAAGCTGCATTTCCATCACCCCTAGAATTGTGCGAATCCTAAATATCGCAATAAAAAACTGGGAGTGGAAAGGCCTAAACTTGGAAAAACCTCTCAAATATGGCTAAAAGGTTTTGACGCTCTCATGAGGTGGTTTTTCAGACGTAAAAGTGTCAGGGACACACTTTTTTCGCATTTACACGTCAGCGGACGTGACGTACGGGGTCACGTGACCAGTTCACTTCAACTGAAAATGGCGCATTGTGTTTGGCCAAAGTATTGCTTTTATTTTGCCAAAAACTGTAATGGAAACGCATCTATTGTCCCAAATAGAGTGATAAAAATACGTCCACGCAGGCTGCCGGTGACCTCAAAGGATTATTTTTCCTAATTGGTGAATAGTATCAGGTAATCAGAGAGGTTGTAGGTCGCCCAGTTGCCTGGTTCCACACACACCCTCCGCAGGAGGAACACAAGCAACTCGATAAACAAAGATGCCGTTGCCAGCAGGTATCATTTCTCCTCCTTTGGATTCACGGCAGACAATCGGGAGCGGCCGTGTGAATAATGTCAATATTGGCTACGAGCAGCTGGAGCTGCGATATCTCTGAGGCTGCCGGGCAGGTTGCGCTGAGCAGGATACGATGACGTGACTTCCAGCTGCTCTTTTTGATGCTCGACGAATCACCACCCGCAGTCGTTTGATTTGTATTTGTTTTCCTCCCTGCAAGTCCAGCGCCACCGGCATCAGCGGTCCTTTTTGCAACAAAATGCGACGCTAACTCGGACTCAGTCTGAATCGGAGCTGCAACAGTTGAAAGAAATATTTCTTTCAACTGTACGCTAACCTGGGCCCCAAACTTTGGGCCCCAAACCAGGACTTAACCTGAACTGTGACTCATGACTCCACATTTTCTTAGCGTCAGAACATTAAAAACTGCAGCAAAAACCAATACTTCATCATAATAACAGGTTGTAAACAAAGTCTGAAATTCTCTTTGATTCCGATTCCCAAAGCGTCTCTTTTCGTTCCGCCGTGGTGGCGTTCCATTATTTCTTTTTGTCCTGCTAATTCTTCAGGAGATGGAAGGAGGGCTTAAATTATAGAGGGCTAAAAATAATGGCTCTATAAATAAGACGCCCATTGGGATTGATTGAGAGGTGAGGTCACCAGGCAGCAAGGCATGCGATTCGTTAGTGCTCTCCCCCTTTAGCGGCCGACTCTGCCGTTTTGCCACTCGAAGACGGCGACGGGAGAGTGTGTGTCGAACACACACACACACACACACACACACACACGCTCTCCATCCCTCCCCTGCCTCTCTGCAGTGCCATAAATATCGCCCCATCAGCACCATCCATCAACCCTCGTTACCAATTTGCAGCTCCCTCGCAGGACCTCCTCCAGGGCGGCCGCCTCCCCAGCAGCCTTCAACCGCCCGGCACGCCGCTGGAGTGGAAAGGCGTGCGTGGGTGCGTGCGCGTCCTGCCTGCCCGCCCGCTCACGTGCACGCCCGTTTGCATTTATGCATGCGTGCAACTTGGCGGCCCGCGCCGACGTCCGCTGCATTATTCATGCTCACGCGTGGATCCTCTTTCGGGCCCCGCCGACACCTGACGGAGGGAAGCTCCCGCTGCTGGTTCACTCCAGCCTCTTTAACCTCCAACTACTACTATTTTTCCCCCCCTCCACTCCTCGCCACACACACACACACACACACACACACACACACACACACACACACACACACACACACACACACACCCTCCCCTTCCCTGTTACAATCGAGTGGCCACTCCAGATTCAGCGGCTCTGCGTTTTCAAGCACCCATCTGCCTTCATACACACACACACACACACACACACACACACATGCACTTACAGGCATGATGTGGACACTTGCATTGCCCTCCGATGCCCTGCTTTGAACGGCTGCTCCTCCTCCTCCTCCTCCTCCTCTGCGTTTGATGTCACATGACCTAAGCCTCCGGCTCCAGGACCTGTTGTTTCACCCGGCCGAGGTCGAGTTCTCGGGACTGCGGTGTGTGTGTGTGTGTGTGTGTGTGTGTGTGTGTGTGTTTTGCTTTCTTTGGGTAGTCTTGCGTCCTCTCACTGCAGGTCTTCAGCTGCCCTCTGTTGTTTTCTGGGCTTATTCTCAGGCAAATGTGCTTCTCAGTGGGGCTTGGCGGTTAAAAGACCCTGGGATGTCTTTAAGTCAGGGGTCACCAACATGGTACTAGCGGGAACCAGGTTGGTATATGACTCAGCATCCAGAAGTAGCTCTCAGTGCCAAAAAGGTTGGTGACTCCTGCTTTCAGTGCTACTTTAGTACAGCGGGACCTCATGCTGCTCCGACACTATTGACCCGAGGAAAGTCACACGCTCCCAACGTAGAGCCACTGCCATGTGTAGGATCTTTTAGTGCAGGCAGTGAAGAATTTGGTGTATTAAACTAACAGGCACATTTTTGGATCTTTACTTTTTTGCTCCAGGACTCCAGTGGGGCAGCTTCGTGTTGTTAGTGTGTGTGTGTGTGTGTGTGTGTGTGTGTGTGTGTGAAACCTTCCGTCCAGGAGTCAATCTCTGCGTGATGAAGTGGCCGTATCGGCCGAGTCGACAGGCGTGGTTACCACGGCAATCTGTTCGGCCTCCACTTGGAGCGGAGGGGTTGGGGTGGGGGTGGGAGTGGAGCAGCAGCACATTCAGCCTGTGAGCTCTCAAGGTCTTACCTGTTTATCGTCTTCACATACTCACTCACACACACACACACACACACACACACACAGGACTGCTGACAGCTGAGCCTAACGAGAGGACTGACTGTCTGTCTCTGGTGCCACACACAGTAACCCTCTCTGGCAGGCTTAACGTGAGGAGATCATGTTTCCCGTCCGATCAGCATCAGAATTATAATTGGCCGGCCGGCTGCCCGAGCATCCCCGTCCCTCATTACATCACCAGCCAACCAGGGGATAAAACTACCGCTACTGTCGGAGGGAAAAATCCTCCTCATGAATGTAGAAATGAGTCAACTGCAGCCCAATGCAAAGCAGAGGAAGGAAGGGGGTGAGGGGGGTGTCAGGGATCATGAAGCAGAGAGTGAAGAGCACAGGAGGCTTGACCGACCCTGAGTTGTCGAAGCTCAGCTCGGCTCTCCAGCTCCTCGGGAGAGAAGCAATCAGCGGTCATCCTGGGACCGGACCTGGACATGGGCCGGCTCTCCACCGTGATTTACTGCTGACACCTCATGTGAACTGAGTCTCAAACCTGCAGCACGCCGCTAGGGAGATGGGTGTTTCCATTACTCCTAGAATTGCGCAAAACCTAAATATTGCAATAAAAAACTGGTCATGGAATAACTGAAACTTGGAAAAACCTCTTAAAATATGGCTAAAAGGTTTTGACGTTCTCATGATGTGGTTTTTCCGACGTATCCATATCGAGGTACATCGCAAAAGTGTCATGGACACAATTTTTCCGCATTTACGCGTCAGCGGATGTGACATACAGAGTCACCTGACCTGTTCACTTCCAAGTGAAAATGTTGCATTATGTTTGGATGGAGGAGGAGACAGAATATTTTTACAAGTCTCTGGGTCTTGTGGGACGAGATTTGACGAGAATTTCGGCTTATGCTCTTCAAACCATTCAATGGAAACACCTGCAAATCACAATTGTACTTTTGCCGAAATTTTAGAAATATCACTTTTATTTTGCGAAAAGTAGTCATGGAAACGCAGCTTGTGACAAAAGGAGCAGCGACTGTGTTGACAAACAGTGGCGGTAAAGTGTTCCGGGAACAGTGTTACGGCTCCAATCCATCAGCGATCATCATCAGACACGGCATTAATAATAAATGTGTTTTCGTAGACATAACAACTAATGCGTTTTTCTTTCTTTCTTTTTTCTTTTTTTTTCCTGGCCCGACAAATTGCACGCTGCCTGAATTGACTGATCTGAGCGGAAGAAAAAGACAGACGGTGTCACAAGTTTGCTTGCTCCAAACGATGCCGCGCAACAAAGGCTTTGCCGGGAATCGGATTTAAGTGCCACGCTACATCTTAAAAGCAGGAGGCAGAGGAGGAGGCCTTTTGTTGTCGGCTTTTTCTGAGTCTGCTTCCCTTTAGTCGGCGGCAAAGAAGAAAGAGGAACTGTCCCGTCTTCTTTTGTTGCGAAGCAATCATTCTGACTGGACAGAATAAAAGACTTATTTTCCCTCCTCCACCTTCCTCTCACTGTCTCCTTTGCTTATCAGTGAGGACAAACGGCAGTCGTTCATCTCTGGAGTCCCTTGAAGTATCTGCCATCAGTCTTGTGATCATACATACATAAATATATATGTGTTTTTGCTGAATCTGTATGTGCCTGGATATGCGAGTGACTTTCTGCTCTCCTTCGCTCTGTATAATAACAGCAAGGTAGGGGTTCCGAGCCTGTGTGTGTGTGTGTGTGTCTGTGTGTGGCCTTATTCTTGGATTACCCGGTTCCCACAGTTGCGTTATCGCAGCTCTGCAGGCCGATGGATGCCAGGGAACAGCGAGCGGCCAGGGGTCCAGAAGCAGAGAGAGGATGATAAGAGCTCCGCGGGGGGAGAGGACGACGGGGGAGAGGAGTGAAGTGGGGGTAACTTCTAATCACTTTGCATTTCTGCGAGTGGACACACACAAACACACATCACTCATCACTGTCCTGCGCACCATCAGGGTGGCGGCGTTCGTCGACCCCCTTCTGACTTCTGACCCCCAGCGTCTAAGAGGCACTTTCCTCAGGAATGCCTGCTGCTCAATGGATATTTTCCTCTTCTCTCTGTCAGTAAACCCAGTACGAAAGAGGATTAAGACCAGAAGAAGAGAAAGAAAATATTGCAGGAAGGAGATTTTTATTGAAGTTTTCATTTTGAGTTTTAAATTTAAATTTTGTGAGTGAAGTCAAAATTTTGCGAAAAAAGTTGACGTATAAAAGACGAAATTTCGTGAATAAAGTCAACGTAAAAAATAGGAAGTTTCTTGAATAAAGTAGAAATTTTGTGAATAAAGTTGACGTTAAAAATGGCAAAATTTCGTGAATAAAGTCAACGCAAATAAAGTGGAAATTGGCGAGTACACTGGATGGATGGTGGTTAACCCAGCTACCTACAATTGAAAGAAAACTACTTAAAACAGGTGTGTCCCACAAGGTTGACCCACAGTGATCAGGGAACTGGCGAAAACGGAAGTACTCCACTAGAATTTGACGCAGACCGCACACCAGACAGACCAGCAGAGTCACTCGAGTTCTTTCTCCCATTTCCCTTATCATGCTGCCATGCGATTGGCTAATCAGCTGATTTGATCAAGAACTTCAGTAAGTTTATCTGATAAGTTGGCCTGTTGGTGTTTCAAAATAGCCACTAGGTTGTTTAGCGCGACATTGGAATTGAGAATTTGTCTAATTTGCACTATAATACCCCTCTCTTTCTCTCTGTGTGCTATATGATCAGATGCACTATACTCATGCATGTTATGCATGTCGGAGTGGCGAGAAGACTAGAGCAGAGGCACGTGAGCATGCTGTTGTGTTGTGTTGTGTTGTTGGGCCTGCGGGCCCTTTTTTCTATACCGTCCCCATTTGTCTCCATTGGAAACATCAAAACCGCGAGAAGGTGGCGCGGCGCTCTCGGCCTGCGCTTCCCCCCCGTTGCGCCACACGTCCGTGGGCGTGAGTTTCATCTAAGGCTGTTGCCGCTGCGAGGCGTCTTAAGGCGGCAGAAGAGTGGAACAAACAACAACAGCAACAACTAAATCTCATGTGTGTTTTCGCTTTCAGCCTTGGCGACAATGGGCACGTTTGATTCAGTTTCCCCGCCGACGTCGATGTTGGAAACTTTCTTTTCTTGGACTCCCTGCGATAAATCCGGCGCAGGTGTATTTAACGCCGATCAAAAAGAAAAGGTGCAAACATCGGCCAGCGTGACTTCCCTCAGCAAGCCTGCTGTTCAAAATCTCTGAATATAATAAGCAACACCTCCTCCCACACCAATCAAACGCTTGTTATATTATGTGACACCGGCTTTCTTCAGCCAATTTCACAAAGCGGAAACAAAGGGGCTCTTTGCCGCCTCGGCGCCGTCTCTTTGACAGCTCAAGTCACAGGTTGTGCCGGGATAGTTGGAGGGCTCGCAGATGAAAAACAAGAGAAGAAAGTCATTTTCGCTGGAGTTCCAGGCAGGGACGGGGCGGCCGGAGAGCGTCGGCGATAGAACGGAAACTGAATTTGCCCCGGTTGAAATGAAATCTTGCAAAGTCGTTACGAGTCGCCTTCGCCTCATGCAATCAGATGAGGGCGAGCGAGGAGACGAGGACGGCGCCGAGAGTTTGGGGGACTCGTTGTTGGTGCTCTGACTGTTGCTGAGACTTTTAATACGTTTTTGTTGTCATTATATGTGTGTGTGTGTGTGTGTACATGCAAATATATGTGACAATCATGAGAATCATCTTCCTTCTTCAGTGTAAGTTGTTTTTCAAATAAGCATTTTCTTGTAAAACAAAGTTAAATTCTTGCGCTGTTCTGTGTAGGAAAAAGATGACATCAATAGACAACAAAGCAAAAAAACATTTTTAATCCAGAGTTGGGGAAAAAAAAGAGTGTCAAGAGTGCAAACGCAAAACCCGTCACCCAGGGGAAATTTCAGAGATAAGTTGTTTTTTTGGCTGCTTGGTTCATCTCATTAGTATTTATTACTATTATTATTGTAATGTAACAAAGGCCTTTTTTCTGCTCAGGCATTGCAAAAAAAAGGATAATTGGCAGATTGAAGGGCCAACGCTGATCTGCAATTTCATAAGCTGCTGGTCGTGTTTCAAGGCAAATTGCTTCATTGATTGAGCTTTGGCGCTCCGGGGAAACTTTAAAGTTAAAACCGCTTGATGTGTCGTCTTTACAAAAAAATCCATATTTTCTCATTTTGGAGCTGCATCAAAAATGCATAATTTTACACAGCTTTTTACAGACTTCACCTAAATTGGTTGACTGCGGCACGTTGCAATGACCGTCCAAGCCTACGCACAAGCCCACGCCCACCCTGTCCTGACCACTGACCTCAAATCACAGGCCGCACGTGTACCCTCTCCCCTCCACCCAAAAAATAAAAAACCACAAACAAGATCGCTCCCACTGCATTCCCACGCACCACTGCATCTCCTCTGCGTCACGCTTCCCCCGGCAGGTCTGTCCTGATATGTCTTTTCCCAGCCGTGCACCAGCTGCGCTCGTCATTAGCGTAGGGCAGGCGCGCAGGATGAATGTTCGCGGGAGACGAGGGGGAAAATTTACACATGCAAGGAGAGCTGCATGGTGCGCACGATGGTGGCGGAATGCTTAATAGGCCGAGTCTGATTGTGTGCGCGGGTTTGAGATGCAGAGTTGGACAAGGCGGCTCTGGAGAGACGGGCTGGACTTCCAAAACACCGGGCGTAATGTTGGGACTGACCTGACATCCAGGCAGCGGAGTTCCCGTATTGGGCAGAATTCAGGTTTTTTCCTCTGTTTCTAACAACGCAATCGACTGTCAGAAAACAAAAAAGTGATGGAGGTGTTATTTCAATGGAATTAATTCATTCCTGATAAACAGAAAACAGTCATTGTTGTATCAAAATCAAAGAACAAGTACTCTGCAAAACCTGTGGAAGGTGCAGCGAATAAAGGAGCAACCAAACACAAACTCCTCCGCCGCTGCCACAGAGGCAGAGCCCCATTCCCAGAGCACAACCATGAGACACCGATAAGAGAGGGGGTGGTAGGTCGGTGGGGGAGTTTTGGAAGGAAAAAAGAATTAAAATAAATACAAGCAAGACAAGGGCGTTTCACAAAGCAGCCTTCTTACGTCAGAGGTAAAGTGGGTCAGGCAGGCGGCAAAAAAACTGCTGCTGCTGCATCGCCCCACATCAAACGTTTCTCTCCTCTCCTGCATCGTCACAAGCACCAGCAGCCTCAGAATGTGGAGTCTGTCTCACACACCCAAAGCGAAGGCGATGCTTTATTTACACACCCCCGTCACAAAAATAGAACAAACGAAGGTTGGGAAGACTTTTCAAGATTCCCAATCCCGACTGCGACTCAGGCCGAGGTGGCATCAGCCGGCCTGATGGTGGCACTGGCTCTTTGTTCCCGCGCAGACAGGCCCCGGAAAGGCGGAAAGATGAAGTAAACGATGTGACGCAGAAGGTGGAAAAACGTGGAAGGCCGTTGACGAGAAATGTGAAAATTTGCAAGTGTGAAAAAGATTCGGGGGGAATTTCTGCAGCTGGCAGGCGTTCAAAAGGCTGAACCTTCAAAGTGGCGACGACAGTGCGTGACTAAACTACGAAAGTGCCGGAGCGGGAGAGAAAGTAGTGGTCCTTGAAGGCAGAATCAAACTGGCCTTGGAAAAAAACCTCAAAAATAATAATAATGACACACTCATCTATCTTGCTGCCACAAATATTTTCTGTTCGGCTGAGCCGCGAGGAGCCAATCAGAGTGCGGCAGCTGCCTCTGCACTCTGCACACCCTTTCATGTTTGCACTCGTGGGATGGCCGTCCGTCTGTGTTCCATCAACCATCTCGTTCAGACCCTGGGAATCGAACCCGCCACCTTCACGCTGCCTGGCAACCGCTGATAACCGCTGGCTCACTTCATGATTGCAGAAGCCTTTCCTTGATTTTAAGAATACTAAATAGACAAAATGATGCAAACATACGCGTCCTGCTTCAGTTGGATGGAGGACAGAGGTTCATTTTTATTTCAGCCCTCTGTTGCCCAAGAGCCCAGAGCGGTGTCACACCGAGCTGTGAGGCAAATATTTAAAAAAAAAAAAAAACATGCATAAACTGCAGTCCGCTGTCAATATTAGATCTCGCGGCACCCTGTGGATTTTTCAAAAGCAATATCCCGAAAGCAGTCATTTCTCTTTATCGAAAGCCCCCGGAGCTCTTGGAAAGTAGGCAATTAAGCACTTTTCCAACCCATCCTCGTTTTCAACGTAGCCCCGCCTCCAACTGTCGCGGGCCACGGCCGCGGGCCACGATGATTAAAATCCACCGCGAAGCCGAGTAGGCGATTAACAGGGTCACGTCGCTGGAGGGCCGGGCTCCTTCTCCTGGGCACTCTTAGCGCCGAACAAAAGAAGGATTTTGACCTCAATTATTGCCTGTTTTGTTACACATGCGTCAACATTAATTAGCCTGATTTTCTTTTTCTCCACCCTCCTCCTCCACCTCTTCTTCTTCTTCTTCTTCCTCTTCTCACTCTTACGGAAGCGCATTGCTGCCAAACAAGAACATAAACAGGACTCAAACAGGAATCACATTTTCACGTAGTAATTTTGAGATAGTGCATTATAACGTAAAACTATCACATTATAACATAAAAGTTTCATGTTTTTCCATGATAATTTTCACGTTATAATGTGAAAGTTTCACATTTTTACATGAAACTATTACTTTAATTGGTGCAAGTTTCACAAAATAACGTGGCGGTTTCACAAAAATACGTGATAGTTTCACATTATAACGTAATACTACATTACCCTGTTTTTTCGAGTGTGGCAGCAATGCGCCTCCTACTCTCTTAAAATAAGACACAGTTGAGGAGAAAACAGGGCTCTGGTCGAACACTGCAACACTGGCAACAGCAGGAGAGGGAAAAATCCGCACGGCCCGCTCTTTCTCTGCGGCTGCCCCTGACCTCGACGGCAGAAGGCAGATTTTGATGATAATTTCCGACCATCTGGGCGCTGGCCTGTGAGTGGACGGCGCCACTCAGGAAGTGGTAACTCTGCGCTCTCGCCTCGGGCCGGACGAGGACAACCGTAGCCGGTGGGTCCATCACTACCTCGGATAAAATAGTGACATGTGAGAGACATCTGTTAACTGGTGAACGAGTGCACGTGGATCACAGCATGTTTTAACCCGGTCAAAAATAAACATGACCAGTTGACGTGAAATCAGCTGGTCATGTGACCCCGTATGTCACGTGCACTGATGTGTAAATGCGAAAAAAGTGTTTCCATGACACTTTTGCAATATACCTCTACTATACGTCTGAAAAAGCACCTCATGAGAGCGTCAAAACCTTTCAACCATATTGAAGAGGTTTTTTGAAGCTAGGTGTTTCCATTTCCCGTTTTGCATTGCAATATTTAGGTTATGTGCAATTCTAGCGGTAATGAAAACGCAGCCTGTGAGACCTTGAGTGGGGGAAAAAAAAATCCCATTTTATGGAAAAAGGTAATTACATTTCAGCTTACTAGGTGTTCCCTGTACTGGATCACCCTAATCTGTGAAGGTGGTCATCATGGAAAGACTGAGATCTGCTGAGCTCACCCACTCCGGGAATACGACTTGATTGCCCCGCAGAAGAGAGAGAGAGAGGCCGCTCTTGACATATGAGCAGCAGAGTGTTTCGCAAAGGGATTACAACCCCCCCGAAAAAACACGACAACAAACACGACAGAGCCGGATATCTGGAGCCCTCCCTCGGGCTGAGAAGACGCTCGGTCACGTTGCTGAAAGGGATACGAGTGGCCTCGGAAATGTGGGTAACTTTGAAGGCGCGGCGGGCCAACGTCAACAGCACGTATATTCCCCGCCTGAGCCAAGACGAAAATCTCCCCTCGGGGGAGTCGGAGACTTCAAAGGGCTGAAAATTATGAAAAGGGATTGAGAGGATCGTGAGGGAGAAGGTCATCTGAAAATGGAGTGAGCGTATTTGGGTGTGTGTGTGTGTGCGTGTGCAGGTTGCCAACATGACAAAATCCCTGGATGGCGTCACTTCCTGAATCTTTCATGGAGAACACCTTCACACGCCATCACATATCTGTGTTTTTAAATGAGAAATTAGCGCCGACGATCGCTGACGTCTGCGGCGCAGCTGCAGCTGCCGCACTGTTTTCCGCCAGGTGCACAACTCTGTCGCAGATCTCTGTCGCGTGTCTCCGGTGCAGATCTTCTCATTGACGGTGCTGCGGTACATGACTCGAGGCTATTCAGGTCGCCACCCTGAACCACAGTTCTCATGAAAGAAGAAGTCACCCACGAGGAGCCATGAGTCAGATTTAGAGTTGAGGAACTGCACAGCAACTCCCAAGAGTCTAAGCAAAACTAGATTTCAAAATAAAACCGAGCACAGTAGCGTTCTAGTTTTTGTCTTTCTTTGCTTCTGAAAATGCCTGAGATGCTGAACGACGAACCTAAATGTAGAGTTTCTGTCTCGGCTGTTGCGATCTTGATTAATCATTCATTGACGTCTGTTTTCCTAAGGCGGAGCGGGAGCGGCTTTGGTTTGGAGCCGCGGTTAAAAGCTGCCTAATTAAATGAGAGTGCGCTTTTTTTGCGCAGCGAGCGTGACTTCACGTCGGGACGAGAGGCGCCATTATTTACCCGGGATTTGCATAAACTGAATTATTTTGCCCCTCCCCTGTTGAGCCGCAGCTGCGTGCATAAATCAAACGAATGAATGAATAAATAAAAGCGAAACGCAGGTAAGAGCACTCTGCCAGAGTGAACACGCTGCGTTAGTGCGAAACCGCTGCAGCCGATCCACTTTTTACGGGGCGCGGGTTTAGAGCGTTCGTCGTGGCCTTTTAAGAGGCCGCGCCGTGACAAAACAGTTTGCTTTGCTGTGGCACTAATGATGAATAATAGATGCACGGACGAGCGCGTCGCCCTCCGCTATGATTCATTTCCATTCCATCAGACGCAGCGCGACGGTCCGCGTTGGAGAAGCAGGAGCGTGGTGATCGACCGGCTCCCAGCGCAGACACTCGACGGGCAGCCAGAGCTCTGATGGCAATCAGCGAGTGCTCACAGAAGTGGGCTAAGTAAGTGGATTGAGGAAAATTTTTTATATATTTTTTTTTTTAGGTCTGTCTATATTTATCAGTGGAGGCTCCAGAGGAGCATCCATCCATTCATTGTGCCTCTCTTCTGTCTTGGGGCGAAGGCGGGGCTTAGGCCCTGCACGTCACAACCTGTGGGTTGTTAACAATACTTCCAATCTCCATTCCCTCAGGGCTCTGCCCTTAGCCCTCTGTTTATTGCCCTCCCATGAAAATGCAGTTTGCAGCCCCGCTGTGACGTCACAGAGGGGATGAATTTCCTGTTTTTGGCGGCGCGCCTACCACAAGCTGGAACAAGCAGCAGCGGAGGTTCAATTACTTGCTGCAGCAATTACAGATACGCACATCTATTATGTAATCAGGCTGCAAGACGCTCTTGCGCGCTGATTAACATGCAGAGCTGTGGGCCTGCAAGGAGGTTTTCCTATTAGAGAAGAATTCAGTTCTTTATCTACTTCATCTGCCTTTTTCAAAACAAGAAAACGGTGCTGATTTAAAAGTCGGTGATAACCTGATTGTTTTGTATTTATTTTTAAATCTATTTTTGGAAACAATGATGGCCCTCAATATTAAACCAGTTAAACCAAACAATACTAGAACTGCCTTAAAATGCATCACGCGAATCCCTTTGTCTGTAGCAGCTGCTTGTATTGACTTTGTCGTGTGACGCACCAGCCCAGCGCCTGCATCAAATACACTTTCCTAGTTCCAATTCAAGCTGTGTAAACAATTGAATCCTGAAGTTTTCTACAATCCTTCTTCTCGTGCATCTTTTTGTCTCTGGCCAAAGACATTTCTACGTTGTTTTTTGTTGTTGTTGTTGCTGCTGCAGCTCCAGAGACCTGAGACCTCTGAGACGAATAAAAGGGAAGAAGAGGATGACATCACCGCTGCAGATGGTGCCAGATGTGGAGGAGGGAGGTAGGGAGCGAAAAATTTGACAAAGAACATAAGGGAAAAAGAAATGCGGACAAAAGGGAGACGCGGGGAGACAAAATAGGGTGGAGGGAGCGATTACCGGGCAAAAGGCCAAAGGAGCGTGAGATTGCAAATGCGTTGCTTTCACGCAGGACTCGCAAAGCTTTGCCTGCAAAATTCGGTTCCTCATTTTTTCCCCCCGCTCCTGCTCACTTTGAAGGGGGTGAGAATCACAGAGGATGGAAAGTGAAATTGCATGGCTGAGAGGTCGGCCTTTTGTTCCTTCACACTCTTGACATCTGTGGCCGTTTCTCATATGAGGAGCAGCAGCAGCAGCACCTGCAGCAGGGGCATTCCGCTGCTTTAGAATGAGGTGTGAAGATGGACTTGTTTTGCATGCTTCGCTTTCATTTTAATCATCAAAATCTTTTTTACACTCGCCGTGAAAAAAGGTGCTACTTCACGTTCCGCTTGCTGCCGACGAGGAGGCATTAGCGTGAGTCCAGTGTGGTGGAGGACAGAGAGGGTGGTGATAAATACACTTCTGCTTCTGTCAGCTAAGTGAGGAGAGTCCATTACTCTCTCCTCCATCTGCCCACACACACACACACACACACACACACACACACACAAACACACACACACACACACACAGACATCCTGACCTGTACCTGCTAGCCCCGGCGCTCCCTGCTCACAGCGCTCTTTCAGTCACCGTTGAATAAAGTCTAATGGAGCGTGCCGTGCAGTGGCGGCGCTCACCTCGCTCCCCGCTCGATCCCGGGGGGGCGGCCGCCAATCTCCTCGGCAGGAGCGCGTCAACGTTGCCCGGGCCGCGCACGCCCAACTTTAGCATTAGCCGTTTTTGAGGGGCGCGAGATTTATGGTGCCACCGCTTGATTAATCAATTAACAGCAGCAGAAAGAGGCTCCATTAACAGAAGGACACCGGGGAGGACTCCCATCACTCACTGAATTGATGCTCCACCTGAGAGAACCCTCAGAGAGCTCCCATGTCCTACAAGTACACTAATAATTAGATTTGATTAGTTAGATAATATTCCTTTCAAACCAAACAAAATTATATCTCATGGACAACATAACAACATAACAAGAAAATCACAGGACACCATATAACCATTACATTATATATTTCCAACCCCAGAAAACACAATGCCACTCTCTAAAGCCCCTCTTCCCCACAATCACCCCATCAGTTTACATTATTTTCCTCCTCCGTAAAATAACAGGATAATAAGATCGCCATCTGACTTCAGAAACCGAACAACGGAAACGAAAAACTGTGCTGGAAGGGGGTGCTGTTGCCTCCCAGCACAGAGGAGACTCTGCTAAGTGTGAGGAGCGATCGCCCGGTTATTTGCCGCACTCAGCCTCCCACACGGGCATCTTAAAAAAACAAGACAAACAACAAGGAGGCGTCAGAGGTCACGCCGTTTCATTAAGGCCGTCTTCTCCTCCTCCGCAGGCCAGAGCGGCGGCGCCGAGCGGGGAGTTCACTCTCAGCCATCAGGCTGAGCGAATGCACTCCCTTCCCGACACAATCGGGGCAGGGAGGACGGCCGCTTAATGCCCGCATTGCGCACGCCCGCATTCATATTTCAGGGGCCGGCATTAGCCGAGATAACTGATGGCTGCTTTAACCGAGCGGTCAAAGACTTTAAGCGTGCAAACTTAACCCCCCCGATCGCTCGGGCTCCGCCGCTGCAATCCAGCTCGACAGGCAAAATGTCACTGATGCTTTCCAGCTGCTGGGAGAGAGAAAAAAAAAACATACCCAGAAGGATACCAGGCGGAGGAAGCTACCTTGAACCGTGGTTGCTGCAAAAGCCAATTTGGCAAAGCTACTGCTGCTGCTGCTGGAATAAGAGACGAGGAAATAGGGAGTTGTGTGACAGCTGGATTTTCACAATAACAGGAGAACAGTAAGTGGCAGTGGATGCACCCTCAGTGGAAAACGTGTTTTCGTTTTACTCCCAGCTAGCTTCAGCAGCACTATAGGCCGCCCAAGGGCACCAGTAACAAGCCTTCTGCTGGCTAAATGAACAGCAACAAATCTGGTTTGTCCACTCAGATGCAACAGATGGATCGTCCAGTCGCCCTTTTAAGAACGCTTTTTCTCTGGGCTTTTGGCCAGAATGGAAACATAACTATAAATCCACAGTGTTACAGAAACTTCCCAGACTCTCCTCTAGGACGCTGGATGGATGGGAACAAAGATTACCGAGTCGCCTTTTGTTTGCACACAAAACATGACTAGGAGTCTTTGGCTTTTCCCGGGCATGGAGGTCAAATCTTCAGGTGATAGAAAGTGGTGCACGCTGGTGTCAAACAGCAAAAAAAAAAGAAAGGTCGCCGACGGGGCAGCAGCCTCACAAGGCGCAACGGCGAGCAGGTTGGTGCACGCCGTTGGGAGGATACGCCTGCAGGCGGCTATGGTGGGGGTGGGTTAAGACAGAGACTCACTGACAAGAGCCGCCCTGTGTCTGACCTCGGTGCCATCAAGTGCACGAAACACAACCACAAGTCACAGGATCCACAACTGAAAGTCCAGACGAACAGGCTGCAGGAAGCAGCACAGCCGCCCACTGTGGATGAGCGGTGAGATAATCACACCAGGCAAAATTACTGCATGTGCCACTTCAAGACCTGTTTTTTGTTTCTAAATGACCTGCATTTCAAGAGGAAAGCCACAATTCTGACCGCCAACAACTCCGACAGTGAGTGCAGCAGCAGACAAAAAAAAAAAAATTCACAGAGAGTAATTACCGCGGAGAAGCCGCACATCAGAGTGATGGTCTGTCACGCGGCCCTCCCAAGCGCCATTGGGCGGAATATGATCGACGATCACTTTGTGCCTCACTGGCGCCCGGAGATCAGCCCGGTATCATTTCGAGCCCAGTTGCGCCGCAAACGGTGCTGCGCCGCGTTCCTCATTTGTCATCTCGTCTTTGGGACGCATCGGAGAGAACGGCTGTGGTGGACGTTGCACGTCGGGTTCGACCAGGTCACGTTGCTGCTGCTGATGAAGGTGACACAGAGGAGGAGCAGGATGTAGAGGTGGGAGGGAGGGTGTTGTTAGAGCAGAATTTGAGGAGTGAGTGGATTCACACTGCACCGGATGCCAAGGTGATAATTGAATTTTTCTTTCGTTGCTGTTGTTGCTGCTGAAGTAGATAAGAGGAAATGAGAGCTGTGAACCTGGGAGGGAGGGGCCAGGGTATGGCTCCAAAAATAAGAAAAAAATGAAGCAACCACGGATGAAGCCGCGCGCTCCATCGATCAGGCTGAGATTGTGAGAGAAGACACAATGGGACTGGATACATGAAGAAAAGGAAAAAAAGGAATTAAAAGGGTTTTGCATGTAGGCAAAGCAGCGTGGGTCACAGAGAGGCTGCTTCGACGGGAGATAAAAATAAACGGCAGAGACACTGAAATATTAAAGCGACAACATGGTCGGTGGCTCTGAAAGTGAGTGCAGTCGCCAGAAGCGTCGCCCCGCCCCCAACACTACCACCACCACCACCAGCAGCAGCAGCAACCTGCCGTCGGTGTAAAACAACTTGACGTGGCGAGCACAACTTCACACGCTATAGATAAAAAATATATAAAATATATAAAATAAACTCTTTAAAGAGAGAAAAGAAGAAAGGCCAGGCTCCCTCAGTCAGTCGCTGGTGGGGGATCGGTGGGAAAAGACAGCAGAATGTGATTTACGATGCTGTAAATATTTATCTTGTAAAGATTGGTGGGGGAGGGGAGGGAAGAGAGGGAGGGACTTCCACATGTAAAGTCACCGAGTGCATCTGAGGCCTAAAACGAGGCAGCAGCAGGCTGAGCATCAAACCCCTCCAAAAAAACTAACCTGCGCCGTACGTGACCTCGTTAATTTGCATTCAATCCCTTCACGGTAAAAACGAAATTCGCTTAGAATTTTGCTCGACCGTTAACAGAAGCAAACTGTCACGACTTTCTTTTCATTTTTTTCTTTAAAAAAAAGAAAAAAAAGAACCCACACTGACAAATGAAGCCGCCCGTCTGCACCTTTCATTCTGTCAGGTAATGATGAGCCATGGCCTCTCAATCCAGACAGCAAAAAGCAGAAAGAATCAATCACGCCGCCGCTAATGAACTCGGCGAGCTGAAAAAAAGGGCAAAATCTATTATCGGTCCTCCTGAGAATAAAAGACTCCACTTGTTCAAGCGCATTAGGGTCACAGAGCGAGCGAGGCGGGCCGGGGAGACATCTCCAGACGTTATCATTATGCATCCCCAGAGTTGAAAACAACAACAACAACAAAAAAAACCATGCACAAAACAAAGCGTCTCCCTAGCTGTCAACACGGGGCCATCTTGCACCCTGAAGCCTGCGAGAGGGCGAATCAGCGTAAGGTCGAGCTGCTTTCGACCGGCGCACTTGTTAAAATTCCAGCTCCGAGGACCCCGGTCATAAGGGCCGGCTTTGTGCGGCGGGGCCCGGGCCAAGGCGGCAGACTGCGGGGGCCAGTCAAGTGACAGGCGGTGGCGCGGAGGGGGCCGCTGCTCACGCCACTCGTGGGAACAAACGCGGCACTATGTGGATGGACAGAGGGCGGAGCGGCAGAACAATCTGCCTCACCCGGGGGCTCCTCTCCTCGCTCCGTCTGGGTGCGTTTGAGAGCCTGCGAGAGATGAAACACACCCTCCTCGACGTTTTCTCTTTTGTGCTTTTATTAATTAATTAATAAAAGATAAAAAAAAAAAATACCTCCCATTCACCACTGGAACTTGACTTTTCTCAGGACCAGAGGTAAAAGTTTGCTTTACAACCTCCTATGACGGTCTGATATGACTTTAAAAGGATGAAAAACAAAATATTAAGATCATGTGCAAACATCTGTCAACATCCATACGCCTACAAAGAAAACCTAATTAATTCATCAACAAATAAAATCAGTTAATTTATTTTCCAAATCTGACAGCTGGAGAATGCAAAAGCTCTGCTCTGCTCTGCCTACTACAACACTAGCTGACGCGCTAGTGTTGTAGTACTCGAGATTGGTCTCGATCTCAAGACCACTTTTTAAGGGTCTTGGTCTCGGACTTGGAGGCATTTTTACTCGGTCTTGTCTCGGTCTTGGACTGAACGGACTCGGGAACAAAAATGTTCAAGGAAATTATTGAAAGACACCTTGCTGAAAGGAAATGTTGCTGTTCTATTGGTGTAGAAGCAATCTTGAAATGAAAAAATAAAGATACTGGTCATTTGTTCTATTTTGCTTTTATTTTCTTTGATATATACAGCCTTGGTCTTGTCTCGGTCTCGCCTCGATCTCGATACTCTATAGTCTCGAGGAGGTCTTAGTCTCGGTTGGCGCGGTCTTGACTACAATGCGCCTGTGTTCATCCGGCCACGAGCGTACAGAGCCGACCGTGAACAGGATGAGCCTCGAGCTGCTGTTATTGCACCTCGCGGGGACGTCACGGCCAAACCAAGAGGGCTCAGGGGGAAACGCATCTCCCCTCAGAGTCTCTCGGCTGAGCGCCTTGGCGACAGGGCCAGCAGGCAACGCGTTGTTCTCTTAACAAAAAGAAGACGGCGTCGGCTCTGCTGTTCCACGTGGAAACTTTGGTTTTCCAGCAGGAACCAAGCCGGGGTGTCGGCCTTTAAAACCCCAGCAGAATAAATTACAGGGTTTAGCTTCCCGCCTTGTTCCCTCTGCCGGGGAAGCCAGCAGATAGAGGACAAGACTAATGATGGCAAACTCTTTAGCCCAGCACAGTTTAACAAGAATCATCATCTGGCAGTTGTGTAAATCCGGTTCAGGACTGAGTCTGCCGATTGTGCACCCGTTGAAACATTTGACAAATTCTGTGCAAAAAAGTCTCGAAATATGTTTGTTTTTATTATTGTGCCCCATAAAACCGACTTCGATTGCAGTGAGTCAGCACACATTCTTGCAGGGAGGATAAGTTTTGCATCACTATCAATTATTAAACATCGTGAGCTGAATAAATGCCCGGCACTCTCGCCGTGCTTTTTTGAAGCCCTTGAGGAAATCAGACTCTGCATTAGCTCGCAGCCCGCGTCGTGCGCGCAGTTCATCAGCGCCTCTTTCCCCGCTGCTGGAAAACAAACAGGCAAACAAACTTACTTACTCGCTCGCTTGTGTACACAGCACGCGTCGGTGGTCTGCCAAGGGTGCGTTTGCTGAACGCACCGATGATTGCTGAGCGCTGCTGGTGACGCCCTCCTCGTGATGATGATAGAGATGAGATAGCATCGCACTGAGCACAGATCAGATCCCCGGAATCGAGATAGGAGGCCATTAGGTCTTTCAATAATGGATGCGACAATTTCGTATGACAGCAACCAGCACGCACGCACACACACTCAGCGGTCACTTTATCGGATAACACGCTTATTAGCCAATCACGTGGCAGCAACTCAATGTTCAAAGTTCAAAGTTCAAAACGAGCATCAGAATGAAGAAGGAAGCGGATCTAATTAATGAGGTGAACGAGGTTCTTGGCGCCAGACAGGCTGCTGGGAACTGCCTCGTCGAGGTCTGGGGTCAGAGGTCAGCCCGCTTTTGGAGGCCATAAAATGGCAACAGTTGCGCTAAGAACCACCATCCAATGAAACAGGTGGGCAAACAACTAATGTTTGGAAATAAATAAATCTCCACCTCCTGCAGCGAAGAGCGACGGCCAGGGAAGTGAGTGCCTCAGGACTTGTTTTGACACGTCTGCCTTTTTACCTCTTGACAAGTCCGAAGCTCCTTCTGGATGAGGTTGGAAAAAAAAGAAGAAGAAGAAGAAAAACTCACTCTGAACCGACTGAGTGAGGCTCCATCACCACCGCTGCTTACCCATCATGCCCGGCTGATGACAGAGTGTCGTGCAGGTGTCACAGCACCAGAGCGGTTAAGAATGACGAGAAATGTAAAAAAAAAACAAAAATTTGTGCATCCGCCAGGCACACACACACACACACACACACACACACAGAAACACTCGCTCACACAAGTGCCGATCCGTCCTGTTGTCATGGCAACCCCGTCCCGCAGCTGTCAAGTGCTCATCAGTTTCCACAGCAACACAAGAAGGTGGGGACAATTACTTCAGACATAATGCAGCTGAGAGGGCAGAACGGACGTCTGATGGGGTCAGACAACGGTGACGACGTGCCGCGGCGGCCGTCCTGGCGGAGCAGCAGCGAGGGCAGGCGGCGCTCGGGATTTAGCACGCTAAATTCCCCAAATTAGGCCGACATTCACGATGAAAGCGGCGAGCGCCGAGAGGGAAATTACTGCAATCTCCCTGGCCGTAAACACAAAGTGACTTAATGCTTTTAGGCAGGGCACAAACAGAGGTCAAGGCTGTGGCGGCAAAGTCCGAAAATAAGTTTTTCGCATTTTATTATTTTCCCCAACTTTGAACCTCTCGGGGTTTTGTGGTCATTTAAAATGACAATTCTGAAAAACCAATAAAATCCGCCTAAAACCAATTTACAGCCCTACAAAACTACAATTGCTGGCTGGGCATTATGATTTTAATTTTCTGATCGCTGGTGTTTGTTAGTTAGTTCTTCCTTTTCCTACTTTTTCCATTTCCGAACGTGCATCAGGCGGAAAGTCACGCCGGCCCGCCATAAGTTTTTCATCGCGATTATCGTCATCAGACACCAAGATAAATGAAGAAAGAAATTTCAAACTGTGGCATCACTCCAGCTCCAACACACGGAGGGAAATGTGCGTGCAGGTTCAAGGAAACCTTGAAAAACTGCAAACTGAATTAATAACTACGAGCGAGGAGATGAAAGCGCTTCTGCCTCCCCTCTGCAACAACAACAAAATATCTGTCTTTCCTCCTGAGGAAGTTGACTGCGGGTTTCACCGACCCGTCCCTGAGGCAGGTGGGTTTTGGCCCAGCAGGGCTTGCTGTCTGTGGCCTGCTGAACCACGTATCGGTCCTGGAGGCCGAGAGGAACCAGTACATTAGCCGCAGAGCCTCGGAGACCAACGCCGCGCTGTTACTTTCAAAATGAAAAGGCAGCGAGGAGGAAACACGCACGTGTATTTCAGATGCAGAAAAAAAAAAGAATTTCCATGATAATGTTATTTAAAAATGATGATATCACAGTGATATAATTCATGAATTTGGGATTGGTGTGAATAAATATTGCAGAATCCAGGATTCTGCAATATTTTTTTCACTTCAAAAGAGAAAAGCAAGGCAGCACCGCTAATATTTATGCCCATCTATTTTGCATCATGGAATAAAGCAACAGAACAAATCGCTGCTTTTAGGGAATCTTTCAGAAGGTAAAAAAATTGTTTTTCTGAACCAATTTGACAAGACAGAGCACTACTGGACCCAAATGCACGACTCCAACGTCCATGTTCCAAAGAAATAATTCTTTTTTTAAAGAAAAAAAGGTGCAACTCAAAATCGGTTAAAAGAGGAAATGCAAAAAAGGAAAAACAAACTGAAAATTGCTCGTCACAGGAAAATTACACTATTTGAAGTAGCAGCAGAAAATCACAAGAATACGTTTGAATAAATCTAATCTATCAATCAATCAATCAATCAATCAAACTTTCTTTGTCCAGCACTTTTTATACAAAAGAAAATGCAACACTCAGTGCTGGGCAAAAAAAAAAATGAAATGCCACAGATAATAAAAACCCACCCACTCCTCTCAAACACTACAACCCACACACCCGCGCACCCACCCATCCATCCACACACACACACACACACACACACACACACTGCAGATACAGTCGGTATAGAAAAAATGGGAGTGTACTGAGGAACCGTAATGGGAAACAATCACCTATGGGGGAATCATCCACACTGGGAGGGGTCTCCAAGATGATGCCCAAGTGGTAGACCAGGCACATCAACCAGTGTGGAGGCCCCTCACAAGGAAACACTGGAGCTAAGAATAAAAAAAATAAAAATAAAATCTAAATCTAAATGAGGAAAGCAAAACATGCAAAACTGGTCTGAGCAATAATTGAAAAAGTTGCAACATAAAATATCATCATCATCATCATCATCATCATCATCATCATCATCATCATGAGACCGACACCAGTGGTGATAGGGGATGGATAGATGGATGGATGGATGGATGGATGGATGGATGGATGGATGGATGGGTGAAAACCAGACATTGAAGCGATCAAGTGTATATTATATGCAAGACAAGTGGAGAGGCAGCTCCACTCAGAATATGTGCACGCTCCCCTGCAGACAGAAGGAGCTGTGGGGTTTCGACGCTTCCGGCCACGTATAGGGGTCCGTCCGTGCGTGGCAGCCGGATTCTAATGAAAGTGATGAGGCCGCCAGGGGGATGGGGTCGTGGTGGTGGCGGTGGTGGTGGAGGGGGGATGGTGGCGGCGGCAACGAGCGAGTGGAAGTAAACGCTCGTCAGAGTGGCAGCAGCGCCGTGATTTACAGCGCCTCTTTGACACTCGCCGAGATCAACCACTTATTGCCATACATAATTCATTACCCAATGAAGACATTAACATAGCCGGCGCCGAAGAAAGGCCGCACGCCGCCGTCTACTTGACTGCTCTTGAGGAACACAGATTATATTGTGGCTCCACTCGGGCTAAAAAGTGCGCTGAATGCTGATCGGCCGCCGGGAGGACGCTGTGACTTTCTGAATGGAGACGCAGGTAGTGTGTCACGCACGCGCTCCTGGCATTTTGTTGCCGTTTCAAAAGAAACTGCCAAAGAGAAGTGGAACAAGCTTCTTTGGCTTCTGCTTTTCAAAAAAAGGGCACTGACAGAGGTGTTTCTGCCACCTTCTCCTTTTTGCCGCCTTCCCAGCATGTGGAAGGAACATCGAAGCGTCAGTGTTAGCAGGAAGCGAAAACCTGCCATAAGCAATGTTTTTTGCAAAATAGAACGCAGCTGCAGTTGCAGCTGAGGGCCTAAATGTGGAGTTTTTTATTATCTGTAACCATTTTGGGGGATGATTAATGATGTGGGGTTGCTACCTGGGTTAATAAATAAATATCTATGAATGCATGTGTGATGGAGCAGACAATGCAAGTGACCAAAAACAATGGAACTCGGTCAGCAGACACCGTGGACCAGTGAATGAGTCTGTGCGGAGGAAATCTCCATCTGCTGCCCGCAACCAGCACAACCATCCGTGTGTTCGAGCCAAGAGAGGAGGGCCTGGGGATTGAGGACGAGCAGGCCGTCTGCTGAGGTCATCAGGGGGCAGCGGGGCCTTGTCACTCAACCCTCGAACCACAGCTGCTTAGCACAGGTGGACACACGACTGTGACCTCTGTCGCATTCATCCACACGGACAAGTCCCAGTGCTGCACACCGTCGCTCCTGATCAATACCCCTGCTAGCCCGCTCGGCTCGGCATCCGCTCGGCTTTGCCCCCAGAATGCACCGCTGCACGCGGGGCATTAAGAAAAGTAAGGTGCATTCTGAGCTGCACCTTGATAAACGTCTCCCTGCGGTGCTGGAAAGCTGCAGTCCAGCGATACTAGGTGGAGAGTTGAGCTCTAATCCTTTTACTGTGAGGCATCCCATAACAATCTGTTTGCCAGCGCGTCCCCTGGGGAACTCCTCCTGTCCCCTTGACACAACTATGTCACCATGGTGATGACACACGCCCCACGCCCAGAGCTCTGGGTTTGAGATACTTCCCCCGAGGTGGAGCAACTAAAGCCCTCTGATTCATGCATCCTCCAGGTGGATTTTTGGAGGTTATGGAAATGATTTTAAAGTGTGTTTATCTGTGTGTGTGTGTGTGTGTGTGTGTGAGAGAGAGAGAGAGAGAGAGAGAGAGACACGGGGACAAACAGAGACGAGAGCCAATAACTGGATTTATTCTGTCGGTGAAGTCAGAGAGGTTCCTTCACACCCATCGTATCTCCCTTCTCTCCTGTCCCCACCTGCAGGACACTGCAGACCCCCTACCAGCAACAAGAAGACTGGTCCAGTCTGGTCCCTTCCTGTCAAAGAATGTGCACGTGACTCAACATGTCAGACCGCGCCTTGTTCCACAAGGTAATTGGGGAAGGGGAGGGGTAAAAAAATTGGAGCATTGAGAAGGAAGGTAAGGATAGAGGAGAAGACGTGATTTAACATATAGATATACTGTATAATATAGAGGCATACATAATAGAATATCTGGCATGCTGGCAAGTCAAAAAGAAAGTCATTGCAAAGAATTTAGGAATATTTGACCTATAAAAAGTAGTTTCCAAAAACAAATTTAGTCACTTATCTAAAATCTAATCCAATTTCCCCCATGTTTCATCATCTTATATTCATCTAGTGCCCACTGAGCTTTACACTGTGTGACTGTGGCCAAGAGTGTATTTTCAATAATGCTAATAACATAAACAAGCAATATTTCCTTTTTGGCTGCAGTCATTGGCTCTCCATGAGTCGGCGTGCAGAGAGGGTTGAGTGTTGTTTTTTTTGTTTTTTGTTTTTTGAGAAAGTAGAGACTGCCATCTAGTGGTGTAGTTTAAGAACACCAAGTATGGCAATGCAACAACTGAGAAGCATTTCTTTGCTGCGTCGAAACAATCCGCAGGCTGCGATTTTTCTATCTGGCCTTAAAATACATTGTCATTTGCTCTTTTTTGATTTTTTTTAAAATATGTATTTCAACATCAAGGTCTCTGGATATGTGAAAGTCGATGAAGGAAACGCAGAATGAAAGGCCCTTTGTCACAAAATAGGAGCATAGAAGCGGTTTACAAAATGTATTCACAGATTTGATGAATTTGCTGTATTTCAACATAACCGGCGACAAACCGACGATAAAATTAACGCTGTAAATGTGCGTCATACCCGCCTGTGATGACCTAGACGTTGGCGAACTGTGAAGATTAATGACAGAAATAGAAGTTCCAGGGTCTTGCTGCTGGAAAGAGACCTTGCCCAGCAGTCAAAGAGAAATACCATTGAACAAATAAATAGAAGACAGAGCAGCCACAGTCCCTGAGAAGCCCTTGGATTCCATCCCTCCTGCCTGCTTTGAGCAGGGCGATAGGCCCATCGCCACATCCAACCGGCCACACCCACACACAAATCAGCCTGGCGTGGAGTCGGTGTGGGCGAGCAGCGGTGGCAGAAGACTGGGGACCACACAGGAGGAAGAAAGGGCGCAGGAGGCGGCGGCAGTCGAGGGAGGAAAGTGAGCCTTTTGGCCTGCGAGATTACAGATATCTAGTCTGGCGTGGGATGTGGCTGGGACTGGAAAATAACATGTCTCTCTCTGCAAGTCACCTCACTGCATTTACCCGTTAAATGGTTTGGGGGTTTTTTTTTTAGAGAGAGGAAATTTCCTGCAGGTCTGAGCAAACTGCTGATCCACTGGGATATTTACTCATCTTCATTGCTGAGGTTCAGAGTGTCTGGGCCCAAAAGGAGAAAATCTCCAGTGAGCATCAGTTGTGTTGATGTCAGAGGTCAGGGCTCATTATTGGCAGACTGGTTGAAGAAGTAAACAGTAAGGCAACAGAGACAAAAATAGCAGTTTAACATATTCACTGGACATTTTATGAGGCACCTGGTCGACACAATGTTACCTGAGCATCTAGAAAATTTGTAGTTTTCTGTAGTTTTGATTAAAAAAACAACAACAAAAAAAACGGCAAATGCTCAATCACGTTAACCCGCAACTGACCAACTCATCATCTCACCAGGCTAACCAGCTAACCAGGTCAGTGGTCTAATGGTAAAGTGTCTGCCCTGAGACTGGTAGGTTGTGGGTTCGATTCCCGGACCGGGTCATATCAAAGACTGTAAAAATGCAGCACCGCTGCTGCCCACCCCTCCCTCAGGGGATGATGGGTCAAATGCAGAGGACAAATTTTGCATCCTTTTGGACGTGACAATCAGTGGGACATTAACTTTAACTGCGTGAAGGAACATAATGCTCTGGCTCGCACCTGAGGGGAGGAAGCCTTTGATGCCGTCTCTCTTCTTTCCCTCCCCTTCGGCGACCTCACCTGATTAAAGGTGCGAGCTGCGGCGAGGATGACGGCTGGCGGGAGCCGATGGGGAGGGAGGCGGGGAGGGGAGAGGAGGGCCCCACCGAGATCAAAGGCGTCCTGTGAAACGGGGGTGGGCTCGGCGCCGGTGACTGACGGGCCTCTGCAGGCTGGCTGAGCCGCTCCTCGCATCACTCACCCCCGCTGGCTGGCGTTTTGGCAGGTGGACACCAGTGCCGTGTGATAAAGGTGTCAGGGACAAAGGGAGCGGCTTGTAACGTCAGAAATGGAACATTGTGAGCGTTTGTCCTGAAGAGAATGTTAATTTTTTTAAATGAATAAGCCATGAAAATGGCGCAATTTCCATAATAAGGGACTTTTCCCTTTACAAATGAAAAAAATGTGCCTCTTTTTGAGAAAAAAAAAAGAAGCTTTATCCGACAGAGAAGTGGTGATAATTAGATATTATGATGGTTATCTGCAGCTGAATAGAGCACATTAGGAAGTATTGCTTGCGGATGGTTATAATTAGAAAACTAATCAGCGTTAATGTTGATCTCAGTGCGATTGTGGCTGATTAATGTAAAGCCTCCACAGTGTGAGGCCTCACTTCATCACTGAGGAAGAAGAGGAACAAGTGTTCTCCTACATGTGTTGACACAACAGCGAGCCGCTCGCTGAAAGGTGCTGCCTCTCACACAAACAGAAAAATTGGGTCGTATTTTTTTTTCCTATTGGCTTTTCTCTTCTTCTTAGCACACTGTGCACGTTCGCTGTCTGTTTCTCATCTCTTCTGACATGATGCAACAGCGGCTGCTTGCAGAGGTAGCCTTTCATGTGCTTCATCCTTGAGTTTCTTTTCATTCGTATTGTGTCGGCTATGTTCTGAGGGAATTAAACTGCAGAGATACCCTGCGCCGATCAAAAATAGTTCACTCCCGATCCATACTACGCCCAGGCAAGAAATGTGATTTCACTTTGATGAAATTTTAGTCTGAAATGAACTTATTTCTTGCTGGCAAAGAGCTAACCAGCCATTGACATTGCAGCAAGTCAATGCATTTGGACCTATACACCTATGAAAACAAAGAAAATCCAAAGTGTGCGTCCGAATGTGGTAGAAAGGAGATTCAAGTGACTTTGAGTTTGTCAGAAACCGCTGACTAACTGGGATTTTCATGCACGACCATCTGCAGGGTTCACAGAGAGCAACATCTTTTCTTTCTTTTTTTTTAGCAAAGTGTCTTTTAAT
This sequence comes from Thamnaconus septentrionalis, assembly GCA_009823395.1. Taxonomy (NCBI): domain Eukaryota; kingdom Metazoa; phylum Chordata; class Actinopteri; order Tetraodontiformes; family Monacanthidae; genus Thamnaconus; species Thamnaconus septentrionalis. The sequence continues at coordinate 5,980,367 of CM020520.1, forward strand.
CATTTTTTTAATAACATTTTGCTGATTTGCCAAGGGGCTGTGTCACTCTGGGTGTCACAAACAGAGCGTAAAACGGCAGCAGCTGGATTCTTTTCCGTTATTGTCTGTCTGTGTTGGCTGAGTCTTGACTGGTCTTGATCAAAAATCCAGAGTCCGTCCAGTCCGAGACGAGACAAGACTGAGTAAAAATGCCTCAGAGTCCGAGACCTTAAAAGTGGTCTCCAGACCAAGACCAATCTCGAGTACTACAACACTAGAGGAAACTGCCCTGGTCAGAGTTGGGACTGCTTGGATAGCGCAGGCAGACAACAGGAACTCAGGCAACCGCCGGTTACGAGCGAGTTCTGCAGAATAGCGTCTCTGAAAGCAAAACACGTCCAACCTTGAAGCGCCGGCCATTTCATTAGGTCCCCGGTACGAGCGTGGCGCTGCATGGAATAAAGTGGCCGGTGAGTGAAGCACTAAGAGCAGCGCCACTCCAATATTTGGGCTCGCGACGGCTGCCAGAGCCACAAATCATTTCCATCTCCGTAATACGACGACGCGGACGACTACAAATGGCTTTCCGTGCTGCCTGGCAATTACCCGCGGTGCACAACAATACGCGTGCATGTTCTTCCTCTGAGCCGCCTGTGCATGACAAACACGGGGCCCGCATAACAGAGACGAGTGCAGACACTGTAATCAATAAATTATGCATATGCCGGCAGTTTTATTCAGGGCCACCTGCACCACGCGGCCAAGAATGGAGGTGTGCTGTGTACACTAATTGCCTCTTCAGCTGAACAGCACTAAATTTAATCAGACCACAAACTTTAATGCCCAACTCCCCGGTGCAACATAATGGACTCGGTAATGCAATGAATTCGGCTTCCCTCCCTCCCTCCCTTCCTTCCCCGCTTCCCACTTTCCCTCCTCCTGCAAAGACCTCCCCATATGTATCAGGCTTAATGGCGTGAAGGCTGCAACAGACCGGGCCGGCCCATGTAATGGCCTCTGCGGTAGCCTCGGCTGGTTTCTAATGAGAACCCAGCATATAGAGGGGGGAGGGGGGGAATAGTTGAAGGCATCAGTGAACAGCTTGGCCTTGTCGGTTTTGCGAGGTTCAAGGTTCACTTCATACATTGTTGGGGGATTAAACGGACAACATGTTGGATTGGGCTCATTTCGCGTCGTCTGGCGCTCATGGGTTCATCGTCGGACTAAATACCCGGCGTGCGCGTTGGTTTCTTTGATATGACAAATCTCCCTGATTGCCTTAAAATTGTGAGGGCAATCCCCCCCAAAATGATGTTAATGGAAACCAGAGGCCAGTCTCGGGACTTAGGCTGGCTCTTTTTAGAAGTCGCTACAGTGCAGACTTGGGCTAATTCCTTTTCATGCATTAGCATTTACTGGCAGTGGAAACCGGCGCCTTAAAGTTGATCTTTTACCGCAGTTTGCACTTTGATTTCGAATGTCGGATTTGAATGGTCGTTTATGTCACAATAACAGTAAGAACATTTGCAACAAATACGTCTTGTGAGGTTCTCAGTCATCCGGTAACTTTCAAGATTAGCAGCTAATGAAAGCCTTTCACTCACTTGACATTTGCACACAAGAAAAACGCTGTTTGGTGTTTTGATTTCAGTTTCCTCGTGTTGTTGATTCATCCAGAGTCTTTTTTTCTGTTTGTTCGCTGCGCTCACTTGTCGTCTAATTTCCCCTCTTCTACACAGCACACCTGAAAATGTAATCTCCTCCATCTCTTCCCCTAATAAATCATCAATATACGCGAAATTGCTCTCTTCCTCAGTCCCTCTCTGCTGCACCGCTCTCTTGTTTTACCATTTGAAAAGTCTACGCGAGTAATTCAGGGCTGGGGAACCAATAACAGAACCATTAGAGGAGAGTGTGGCTGTAAATGTTCAGTGTGCGCAAGGGGTAAAATAGAGATGTGGCCAAAGAGAGGACGCGGAAGGAAATGAGTTTTAATTCAAACAAACAATCTATTTTCGGAGAGAGAGAGAGTAAAAAAGAATAAACGACCATTTCTCCCTGTGTTTGTTTTCTTAACTGCACTTTTATTGTGATGGCAGACTATTGCCTGGCATTTGCAACTGGATGGTTCATATTTCAATTCTGAAATCCATCTTACTATGCTAACATAGACAGTTAGTTTTAGTGTTGAGTGACCAATCAGCATGCCCTCACGGCAAAAAGGTCACTCCTGTAAGCTGTCCTGAAAAAAACGCAGAGAAAGACGAAAATGAAGAAATACAGAAAGTGACAGGCCCTAATGCTAATGCTAGAGTGTGCATGCTGCAATAAGGGTTTGGCCATTTTAATATACAAAAAAAACAAACCATTAAAATGCAGAAACGTTTACATTCATATTAGTTTATTAATTCAATATTTATCATTTGTCACTATGAAGAAACACAGTTTGTCTCTGACAGTTGCTCTCTGTGTCCCACAAACTGTTGACAAAGCAGGACCTCACTTAGTTTACGTTCTGGTTCGCGTTCAGGAAGTGACGCAGCGTTGAGTGAGAGCTGTGTGTACTGAGGCCAGCGGTAAACAAGCTGTGAATGAGTCAGTTCAACTTGCCATGGCGCAGTACACCACAAGTTGAGTTTTTCAAACGCCAGATGTGCTATTTAAGTTCCGAATACGAGGCTTTATTCACAGTCATAGGAAGCAAAAGGCAACAAGAAAGATGCAAACAGGATGCTTGTTATTTTTGTGTCTGATTGAAACATTTAAGACAACAAAACGACCAACTGGACAATTTTTTTTATTATAAATAATTAAATTATTTTGCATGATACTTTGCAACATCAATATCTCCCATATTTTGTTACCTTCACATGTGCGTACAGATGTCATATTTGTGAAATTACTTGTGGGAGCATAATGAATACAGTTAGCCTATAGGAGCATGAATGCTATGTATTACGTTGGCAAGCTTAGACCAAGAATTACATTTTTTAAACGGCAAATTGGGCACGTTGATGCAATCGATACATTGTCCTGACTCTCTTTTTCCAGCAGAGGGCGCCAAATCCAAACGAATACGAATGTGACTATCTCATGGCGAAGTGCGATGGGCGTCGGAGTGCACGGAGTGGTTCATTCTGTGCTATTAATTTGCATTTCTCCAACCAAATAACACCCTGGTACTGTTAAATTAGGCTTACTTGCAACAGCACTGTTGCCACTGCGCGTATATGTCCAAAATAATAATAATAATAATAAAGAACAGAATACGTTGTCTGATAAAAAAAAAAAAGAAATATAAATAATATATCTAATTATGTATTCACGACATGAAGACGAGGTGTAGGATTTTATTTATTTTTTTTAACGATACTAACTTTATTGTGGAGGTGGGCGGTGCTTCAAAGGCAGCGACAACGTTGGGGAGCACGCGGCTTAGCAACGGCGGCCGCAAACGGGAGGCGGGTGTCGTAAAGCGTAAATGAGGCTGGTGTTGAAAAGAGTCGAAACAGAGCCCATTGTGGAGCTGAAGCGGAGTGAGCGGCTTTGCCAGAGAGCAGGAGAAGAAGACCGGAGCCAGTCCATTGACCACAGCGGGGACTCCCCGATGCACGGACGTACGTGGAGCTCGAAGCGCGGCGAGGACGCCGTTTCCACCCGGAGAGAGGAGCCCGTCGTCCGACCAGAAATGGCCGATGTGTAAAAGAGTTAAGACACGATATCCCAACTGTTTGTGTGTTGGGGGGCTGCTGCTGCTAGCAGGCTAGCAGGCTATTTACCTGGGAGCTAGACATGGGGAGCTCTTGCGAGTTCCCCCGATAAGGGACGCCTGTGCGTCGAGCTCCGGGGAGAAAGGCTGCAAGAGGACGACCGTCGCCCCGGCAAGTGGCCCGCAACTTTGAAGAATGACAACTCCGAGTTCCGCCGAGCGCTAGGAAATACATTCACCCGCCGTGGAGCCGGAGAGGAAAGTCACACAGGTTTGTCTCGCACAGTTGTTTCGACTTCTCCGTCAGGGGCTCCGCTTCCCAACCGGGGACTCGGTCTCGTATTTCTCTTTTCTCTGCTAAAACATTCACACAACGTCAATGAAAAGAGTCGTTTTTTTCCTCTTGTCTTCTCTTTCTCGAACCCTCGACTTGGCCGGGCGAATAAAAAAAACCCCATTTGGCTGCAATTTGAGCCCCAAAGCTAGGGTGATATTTGACACTCCAAGGAGTCACCGTGCGTTCCGCGCCGTTGAGATGTACATGCAAAATAGCAAAGTTCTGTGTTTGTTGTTAAACAACCCGTGTGTATCAGATGCCCTCATTCGCTGCTCGATGGCAGGAAGTTTATAGTTGGTCAATGAGTTCCTGGTGTTGTCATTTCTGTAAACAGACTGTTCTTCTTCTTCTTCTTCTTCTTCTTCTTCTTCTTCACATTATTATTATTATTATTATTATTATTATTATTATTATTATTATTATTATACTGGAGAACGCATGCGTGTCTGTCATTCATCTTAACTTGATGTCAGAACAATATCATCCGCAGTATAAATGCCCTCATGCTGTCCTCAAAGCCTTTTTGATAAATGTATTGGGGAGGGGGAGGGCAGGGGGGGACTGTTTAATCCTTTTAAATTCTAGTTGCACTTATTATTTGTGAAACCCAAATCATACAGGCAAAGCTGTTAATTTCCCCCAGGCACCTCCTGACATTTTAGATTTGTTGATCACGGTTAATGTGCTTTTAGCTCTGCTGATCCTGTTCACCAGACGCTGCAGCTCCTGTCTGTTCGAATGCAAGCACCTCAACAGGTTCCCCACTTGGCAAGTGCAATTTGTTTTTGCGTTTGTCTAAAGCTTGTGCGAGGACGCGAGTGGAATGCTGAGCCTGACTCTTCTTAAGAGCGCCAGGGAAAATTAGTCATTTGTAACGGCAGTTAAAGAAAATGTGCTTTCTTTTCCTGCGCAAAAATGTTTGTCCTTGATTTTTGCCAAGGGAGAAGTAGATTAACGCTATCAGTTCATACAGTGTGGATCGAACAAGGCTTAGAATTAAGTCCGGAGGAACTGTAGAGCGTGATGAATAGAATGAACTGCGTGGAACACTTTTGTTCTTCTGCTTCTTCATATCAGGAGACTAATTTTGGTTTTTTTTTTTTTACAAGGTTAGTGGGCAAGGGAATAGTGAGGCAAAGCTGATGCACTAAAGAGCGGCTGCTGGTGGTTGATTTAAATGTTTCTCGGCGCTCAGCGGGGAGATATTATAATTGTGGCCTAAGAGCCCCCAAGGGTGCTGTATACGTTTAGTGTCAGCCTTAAAACTGGAAATAATTTTCAAGAAATGCGATTTTTGCAAAGTGAAGATGGCAAAAAAAGGCTCAAATAAACGCCTTTGGCTATTGCTCACCTGAACTCGGCTTCACCGCAATGACACTTTTGTTTGAAACTAAAGTGTAGCCTGTCATCGAGGTGAATTTTCTTGGGCAGAGCTGTGCTGACGTGCGAAGGCTGTGCGCCACGTTCAGTGAAACAAAGCAAATATCCGCCGAATCCGGAGCAGCTCCTTCCCGCTTTGATTTCATCCATTTCCGAAGAACTCTGACACACCAGAGCGAGACGGATCCCGTTGATATTCTCATTAAAAATGCCCGAACATGATTTGAACAAGAGCAGAATGGACTAATGTGCTTGTGGGGGCGCCGCGCTAATTGCCGCTCGCATTCCGAGGACTCAATTTCCCATTCGACATGAAAATGTGGCCGTCATTCCCATCTATCCATCACTGTCGGCGTGTTTGCAGTACTAAGGCCGTCCGGCTGTGGCTGAATGTTTTTGTGATCAAACATTATTGACCCCCCCCCGGCCGCCACCGTCGATAACCTTGGCAACAGCAGCTCCTCTCTCAGGCCAGACCCGCCTGTTGAAATAGTAAGTGGGTTTGAGGGTCCAAGCCGGCCCTATTCTGAGCTTTGAGCTGAGCTGGGTGTCTCCAGGGGGACGCTGGCGGGGTTCAGGGAGACTCTCCTCCCCATTCATTTCCATCACAAGAGCAATGATTCGATGCCCCCGCTGTCCATTAGCTGTGCATCATTCATATCTCCGCCCGCCTCAGTCTGATTTCCATCCCTGCGGCACCGCCTGCCTCGGTCTCGGGTGCAGTCGAGGAAGTAAGTTTCGCCCGAGACTGTGCGATTGTGCGATTAATCGATTAAAATCGATTTTCCTCTCACATGGTTACGGGTTGTGCGCCTCTGTTTTACAAAAAAGTGAAAGTTTTGCACTTTGTTCATTCATCGTTGTCCAAGATGATAGAAAAACCTTTTATTTTGAAAGTGATGTTTGGAGAAAGACAGTTGAGGTTGTCACTTTATCCACAGGGGATTCATTTGTGTTTGGTTTCTAAGTTTTCACTTTATTCCCAAATAAGGGAAATTCATCTTTGTTTATGAGGAACCTGTTTATTCTTCAGTGATGTTTGGTGAAAGTGAGGTTCTCACTTCATTAATCCCAACGCAGTCATCTTTGTTTGGTCAAGGAGACTGTAAATGTTGTCACTTTACTGAACCCAAGGAGGATTTTATTTTTGTCCAAAGTCGCCCAGCTCTCTACCCAAGAGCTGCCTCGTCCTCCAGCGGCGGAGCGCCACAGTGCCGAACCAGTTGGCACACAGCTGCTCGCCGGCGAGATTTATTCACGGGTGACATTTCGCCCACAGCCTCCTCCCCCTTATCTGAATTATTCGGCCCCAAATCTCGCTTTAATAAAAGCTGAAATATTGGGATATTACGGTGTCACCTCCCCCCGCCACGACCTTTGTCGTTCCCTTTTAAACCAACGCTCACGTTATTGCTTCGCCTCGGCTCTTTTTCCGTGCCGGTAATGAGCCATTTTGTGGCTGTTAACATCTGCCAAACTTGGAGCATTTTGAATGCGAGACTCATCTCCCATGCATGAGGAGTCGGGCATCCTTTGATTTGGCCTCTTTTCTTTGCCTCTCCTTGAAAAGGGGCGGAGGAGGGGGGAGGAAGAAAAAAGGGAAGAAAAAAAAGCGCTCACCGCAGTTGCTTTGTGTAGACGAGCAAACTTTTCCTACCCCAGTTTTGGCAGCGGCGGCCGCATGGCGATGAGATGTAATTCGCCTCGCTTATTAGAACCAGGGCTCTGCTCTCTGTGTCGTGCATCCGTCCCGCTTTTTTTTTTTCGGCGGGACGCAGGGACCACAGAGTGGGACGAAAACACATCAAAACATTTTTTTTGGGCTGCACAATTAGGTTTTGTGCCCGAGAAGAGAAAACGCAGCATTAAATTCCCATGCATTTCTATTCCAGCGGGGGAAACGTGTCAGAAAAACAAAGCATCTGGCTGTAATTCGCTCGACTTGAACCTGAGTGGGCAACCTTGACACGGGGAAGGGGAGGCGGCGGCGGAGGTGGTGGTGGGGGGGTGCATACGCTCGTCTCAGACGTTGGGGCGGAGGGCGGGTCGTATTCAGGAACGGACGACGGGGAGAACTAAATACTTGTTTTTGGCTGATATAAAATTTACAAGCAGCACTCCAGCGGGAGTCGTTACGGGTGAGAAACGTCTCGGTCTTGAGTCTTGAGCCATCCGTCCCACGAGCTGAAGCGCTCGCGTCTCTCTCTCTCTCTCTCACACAGCGATGGTGGCGCCAGCCAGGCTATAAAATTCTTATCTATTGCCATTTCACTTTGTTTACTCTCCCAGCTCGTGATAAACAAAGCATCGGATTGCTGCCGCGTCGTTATTGGCTGATAAGTGCGCTGTCTTTTTCCTATGTCTTATTCGTTCATGTATTTGTTTCCATGCCTTGCAAGCACTGCAAATCTCTCCGTTTTCACAGCCGGTTGCGCCTCCCTCTCACTCCTGCAATTAGCGTGTCCATTGATGTAATCCAGGTAATGCTCCATAGGTAATTGAGGCTTGACGCTCGCTCTCGGGGGGGCGGGGAGGAGAAAAAAACGGCTGCATCCATCAGCGTTGGTCCCTGCATCCAATTATGCGGCCAGTGTCCAGTCCTTGTTGGGGAGCTTGTAAGCTTGTTGCCCCACCTCCAACCCTCCTAGGTCAGGGGTGTCAAACTCAAGTACACAGTGGGTCAAAATTTAAACCCAACATTGATATTTATTGAACCTTTTATATGGACCCCAAACAAGTTTTGCTTCAACCTGAATATGGAACAAAGCAAATCTTAATACTCTGCAAATACTATGCAAGACTTGCTAAATCAATTTTCAAAAAAAAAAAAATCCTCAAAATAAATGAAATGTAAATGAAAATCTTATACTTCTTATTTTATTTGCAGCCTTCTGATTTAAATTTCAACAGGAACCCTTTTCCACGGACTAATAATACATTTCAAAATAAAACGACAACAATAATATCTTTCAATGAATGTCCTGTCCTGATCGACGTGCCAAAATACCAGCAGAGGATTCTGGGATTTGTAGCAGTAGCGGCACATGTGCCATATAATACCGGCGGGCCAGCTCTATTTGTGATTTAACTTTACCTTGTGGGCCAAATTTGGCCCGCAGGTCAGTGTTTGACAACCATGCCCTAGGTGTTCAGTGGGACAGTCATTCCTCGGCCTGACTAAAGGTGGCCTTTTTTCATTCTTGTTGACTGAAAAATTGAACACCTGCTTGGAAGGATCTTGCAGCTACATCTGCGCCGCAACTGTCTTCATTAAACGCCAAACGATGCTTAAAGCCGAGCTCTTAAAAGCAAAGCGGGGGAGGGCCACGCTCCTTCTTAAAGAGATAGTTCACTCATTTTTTTCTCCTCATGGCTTTGTAAACTAGGTGACTTATTTTTTTTTTTCCATACAGAGGGAAGACGTCCGCCCACTGCGCTACACTGGCAGCCGCCGACTACAGTGTAAACTTAAAGAAAACCACTGGAAAATGTCAGCGCGCCGCTTGTTTGCCATCTAGGAGAACGCCACAATGCGATTTGATTCGCAACGCCAACGCCGGCGTGTTTTCAGCCGAAATATCCCCTCCAGCCTCGGAGCTATAGCGCGGGAACATGACAGCCGCCTATGTTTCCCAGAAGCTGCTTGTGTAAAGTTATTTCAAAACACTACTGTACCTTTGGAAGGAAAAAAAAGAAAAGGTGTTGAGGGATTTCATCGCAGAGAGGCAGAGCACTCGCTGCGTCGCCGTCTGGAAGTGCATGTGTCAGCGGCTCGGAGGTGACGCTGGATATTTTGATTGAAAACACGGTTATAAAATATCTGCATGCGACACAGACAGTAGCTGCGTTTCCATTGCCACTAGAATTGCGCAAAACCTAAATATCGCAATTAAAAAAACTGCGATTCAAACTCGAATCTTGAGCGAACTATTCCTTCAAGCCGGCGGCTTTTCTCTCTCCTCCGCGTGATCTCTCGCCGCACGTCCCATTAATTCCTCCTCTCCCAGTTTAGAGCCAATGTATATTGCATGACGTGAGCGATTTTCTCCCGCAGATGCGAAACAAATGGCTGCGCCGCCGTTCTGCGTGTTGCTCATTTCTGCATGGACTTGGCCGTGAGATGATGAGCTGATTGTTCATTCATCGTTCTCATCTCGTCAAGACACTCGCTTGAAGTCGGCTCATCAGTCGGACCGTCTCTATCATTAATAAACACGCAGAATGAGATGCTGTTTCATAGAACAGGGGGAGGAAAGCATAAAAATTCCTTCATTACGCTTTTGCCTATGAAATATTCCAGGTTATTGTGAGGATTAAGTACAGTGGGCCTCAATTATTCACGTATTGAGCCTGAAATCGAAACATATTTTCACTGTGCTTCATTATAATGCCAGAATTAATGGACGCTGCTCTGCATACTGGGCCTATTGTGACGTGCCGCGGTAAAGATTTATGGGGCCTATTTGACTCAGTCTGAGTGATTGAAATTTATCCCTTTTTAAATGATCTAAAGCAGGTCCATCTCATTATCCCTATCTTATTTATGGCGCACCGCTCACGGCCGTATCGCAAAACAAGGGAGGATCGGGGTTTGCGCCATCTTTTTTTTCCCCTCTGAGTAATTAGTGTAGGTCTTTGTTGCTCTCGTGCTTGTTTGTTTATTTTCTTCAAACGTGAATTTATGCATTGCACTTTTTCGAGGCCTGGTGTGCCTCAGGTACATCTGGGCCGAGGTGTGAGGTAAGAACTGGCGCTTTTATGCTTCTTATCAGACGCTCTGCAGCTGCAGGCCTCCCGCAGCTCCCAGCTCCGTCTTTCCGGATCCCGACCGCTTCCATCCGAGGGAGGAAAATGCAGAGAGCCCCACCGCACGCACGCACACACACACACACACGCACACGCCGCACACACACTCACAAGCTGTGTTGCCGTGACAGTTTTTCGTAAAAAAAAAAGGCGATATTTCAAAAATTTCGACAAAGTACAATTGCGATTTGCAGGTGTTTCCATTGAATGGCGTGAAACCCATGAGCCGTAAAAATCTCGTCAAATCTCGTCCCACGAGGCCCCACTTTGAGGAGCATGGAGGTACAAAACATTTTGCGATAAATCTCCATTTCGATGTTGTTTGCCATCAAGAATGGTTGCTATATTTTTATCTTTGATTACTCCTCCGTCCAACTATAACGTGCCATTTTCACTTGAAGTGAACTGGTCATGTGACCCCGTACGTCATGTCCGCTGATGTGTAAATGCCAAAAGTGTTTCTATCCACAAATCGCAATTGCACTTTGTGGAAGTTTTAGAAATGACGCTTTTATTTTGGGAAAAACTGTCATGCTACTTTTGCTACCTCCATATGGATACGTCTGAAAAACCACCTCATGAGAGCGTCCAAACCTTTTAGCCATATTTGAGAGGTTTTTTGAAGTTTTTGTATTTCCATGACCAGGTTTTTCTTGCCATATTTAAGCTTTGCCCAATCTTAGGGGAAATGGAAACACAGCTACTGACAGACAGACAGACACAGACACACACACACACACACCCACCCACCCATCACACGAGTGAGCCTGCTCGTCAGCCGTGCCCTCTCAAGTCGGCCGTCCTAATAAGCATGTCCTAATGAGCTCTAATTGAGAATTGCTAATTTGCATGGGCTTAGTCGCCGGCTTTTGTGAGGCGACTTCTAAGACGGGCGCCATTCATTGGGGAAAAGCTTATTGGGGGGTCCGGCGTGACTTTATCGCGGGCAGACCATCGGGGGAGAAGCGTGGGGGCTTCAGAGGGCTTTGTTCTCCGCTCTGCCGGCCCAGATTGTTGTCTTCTTTCTTCCCTGCTTTAGCTCCCTGGCTACCCCCACACTCCCCGACACCCCCCCCCCCAAAGCCTGACGTCTATGTCTAATTGAGGCAGTCACAGATTTTCTTTTTAGCCCCTCAACCGCAGACCTTATTTTAGTGACACCAGCCATTTTCAAAGGAGCGACTTCAAAGGGGCGATTAAAAGGGAGCATGGCGACTCTGATCAAAGGTTAAACTGCGCGCAGCATGGCTCTCTTTACAATACAATGAGAGTCTGAGAGAATCTGATGCCAAAGGGGTGGTGGGGGGTGCGATCAAGTTAGTTTTTTTTAATCTTCTGACTGCTCAGCCTGCTGCTGCAGAGGCTGCTCCTCTGATGTCATGTGTTAAAAACATGCTAACCTCTTAATTCCATCCCTGTCCCTTAATTTTCACCCCGTTTCTATTTGCCCTCTTCCTGTTTCCTTCCCAACGCTCCCCAGCACCCCCCAAAGAGAGAAGTCCCAGGTTTATTGTGTTGGCTGCGGGCCATTTTCATTTCTGCTGAAAAAAAGTAATAAAGTCCCTCAAATAAGCGGAGCCATTCAAATTTGTGGGAGCCAGCCGGGTTCATAAGCTGGAGAAAGTGCTTCTTTGTTTTATTGCAAGTATCACATGTTGAGCCGGAGGTGATGGAGTTGCAAGCTCTGCAGTGAGAAAGAGAAATGTAGCTGCTCCAATTAAGGTTTTAGCCGATTATAGTCCGCATGAGCTAAACTGCTGATATTGATCAGCACCATACTGGACAATGAATGTCTGCCACATCTTTTTAATACTGACCTCTTTTATTTTATATATATTTTTTTGCAGGAGAGGTTAGAAGTCCAAGGGCTAATCAAAGAACCTTCTCTATACATAACATCAATACATTCACACAAGAAAGAAAATAAAAATAAAATAATAAAAAAATGAAGACAAACTACATCAGATCGCAGACAAAATGAACAAAATCAGAATCAGATTACATGTTTGATGATGTGCGGACAAAGAAATAATCCAACGACAAGGAAAAAAAGATGAAAAAAAACAAAACATGATTTCCACATTAAAGTTGATTAATTTAAAAAAAAAAAAATTAATTTGATTTTTGAAAATAGCCAACAAAGATGGTGCTCTCAGAGATGGTGATAGGTTGTTTGAAGGGATGGTCCTATATAGCACAATAAACCCTTTCATTTTGTCATCAAAACAAGCTGGTTCTTATCTTGTGTTGCATTTCTGTTTTTATTTTTCTGTGAAGCACTTTGAGATGCGTCGATAATGCAGGAAAAGCGCTATATAAATAAAGTTTTGATTGATAGTTCTGTTGAATGGAAATGCTTTAACTCATACCTTCTCTTTCCCTCTTGCCTCCTGTCAGGTCTGCTGTCTTGAAGAAGGCCAAGAGCATGAGTCACAGGCCTCGGCCGGAGACTGGCGTGGGACAGCTGTGCCGACCTCAGCCCCGCCTGCCCCTCTAGAAGCTCCTCCGGCGCGGCGAGATGATGGGGATCTCGCATTAACTCCCCGGCGGTCGTCTCGGTGCCTCGCTTCCTCCCCTTCCTCCCCCCCGGGCCCCTCCCCCTGCGCACCATGCTGCGATTCCTGCCCCTCAAGCTGGGCCGCCTCTACCGCTGTCTGAAGCTGCTGCTGCTGGTGGGCCTGTTCGTGGTGCTGCTGATGAACACGCACAGTCTCTTCGCCTCCTTCCAGAAGAACGAGCTCACCGACCGGCGCTTCATCAACCTCAACAAGTGCCCCGCCTGCTTCGGCACCAGCTGGTGCCGCAAGTTCATGAACGGCCAGGTGTCCTTCGAGACGTGGGGCCGCCTGCGCTTCCTGGACGTCTTCAACGTCAAGAACGTCTACTTCGCCCAGTACGGCGAGCCGCGCGAGGGCACGCGGCGCGTGGTGCTGAAGCGGCTGGGCTCCAACCAGGAGCTGGCCGACATCGACCAGAAGATCTGCAAGCGGGCCACGGGGCGGCCGCGCTGCGACCTCATCCAGGCCATGTACAAGACGGAGTTCGCCCGCATCAACGGCGACGTGCGGCTGCTCACCCCCGACGTGGTGGAGGGCTGGTCGGACCTGGTGCACTGCCCCTCGCAGAGGCTGCTGGACCGCGTGGTGCGGCGCTACGCCGAGACCAAAGACTCGGGCAGCTTCCTGCTGAAGAACCTGAAGGACACGGAGAGGATGCAGCTCCTCATGACGCTGGCGTTCAACCCGGAGCCGCTCGTGCTGCAGGTAAGGCCTCTCGCCGCTAATGTCCAAAAACGTTCTTTGGGTTCCAGGTTTGCTTCTGCATTATGCAGCTCCATAGACCAGGGGTCACCAACCTTTTTAAACCTGAGAGCTACTGCATGAGTCATATGAAGGGCAACCAGTTTGCTACACTCTCCTGAAATATCACATTTTCTCACTTAGCCTTTTGTTATATATTATTACTATTAATGATACCCCGCTCTGTGACGCTAATGATCACGTTAATGAGTTCTCAATAATTACCATCAATGACTAAACACGGTTGGATAAAATTGAATTTTATACGCAGCTCAAAGGCCTGCAAGCTATTCGTGTGGTCCTGGGGGGCTACCTGGTGCCACCATATGGTGACATTGTGCAGTAGTGTCACTTCCCATCATGCCTCTGTAACACGCAAGATACATCTGGACGTATCGGCCAATCAGAACGAGCTGAGACACAGCAGCACGTATGAGGCTGGGAATAAACTCTCTTCTGGAGATTTTCTGGCCTTTATTATTTTATGTTATATGTATACTTTAACCCTGCCTTCGCCCTAAGACAGCTGGGATAGGCTCCAGCAGACCCCCGTGACCCTGAATTGGAATAAGCGGGTATAGAAGATGAATGAATGAATGAATGAATGAATGTATACTTTACTTTTTATGTTTTATAGTATTTATGATTATTATTACAGTGTATGGGAAAATGCTTTTTGTGCTATATGGAGTTTTTGGATGCAGTACCTCCAGTGGCCACTGGAAAGAATTTGCCGCACCGCCATACTTCCGCATACATCCACGGTCGTTTCCTCCAAAGCCTCAAGACCGACGCGCAGTGTTTGGGATTTATTTATCAGAGGGTCCAGTCTATAAAAAGCCTGCAAAGAAAAAGAGGTGAGGCTGGTCCCATTGCTCCAGGTGTGTCTCACAGCGGTTGTGACTTGAGGTTGGCTGCACAAAGGATTTATGCCTCGGCAGGAACCAAGCCAGGGTGTCGGCCTTTACAACCCCGGCAGAAAATTACAGGGTTTGCTTCCCGCCTTTTTTTCCCCTCCTGTGTCCGAGGATCTGAGGCGAGCCACGAGAGAACCCCACCCCCTCCCACACACACACACACACACACACACGCACACAAAGCTCCGCGGCTTGGCTTAACATGGAGACGGGTTTTAGAGCCTCCCCAAAGATGAGAGGCTCTGGCTGCCGGCTACGCTTGATATTAAACACTATATGTAGGACAGTTGTGAATTATTCAGGGACGCATCTGTAAATGGTCCAAGTTGTAGCTCCGTCTCTCCCTCTCTCTCTCACTCACTGGCTCGCTCAGCCTTTTTTTTTTTTTTTTTTTTTAGTTAATTTTAGTAGATATATGTGTCCGAAGGATTCACTTCATTTGTGGGATTCGGCAGCGGCGGCATGTGGCGAGATCTGCCGGCACAGCTGCTCGGCGGTATCAGCATAAATATTCTTCATCCCTCATCAGCCCCGGAATGAACAGAGAAAATTAATAGGAGAGGAAATTTTTTTTTTTCCGATTTAAGGGTCGTTTTTGATCTAATTTTCTGCCAGAAGTTCCAAAGGCCTGCACAGAACAGGAACTGTTTAAATCAAACACAGGAGCTGTGTTAATCGTCGATGCGAGATTTCGTTGCAAACATCACAACTAGCAGTAATAGTAATTAAAAAAAAGTTTTCTGTTGCGATGCTGGGGTTTTGCGCAACTCTAGGGCTAATGGAAACGCAGTGACATGACATGACATGGATTATTGTCCAGTGATGGAAGGGAACAACCCCCCCGCCCCCTCTTCTCCCTCCTGCTGACCTTCAGGAATCTCTTTTTTTACGGGAAACAAAAGGCAAAATCAGCCTTTCGCTCGGCTCGATCAATAAAAACTAATTAGTCTTGTGCGCCAATTGTTGTCGCCCTTCCTTCCTCTTCTTTCATTCCACCTCGCGTATCTGTGCCACTCCATCCGCTCGCACGCCACCTCCCCCACCTCCCCTGTGTCTCCCCCGTCCGTTGTGTGTCCGCTCCACAAAGTCGGCCGAGATAATTCCATCAGTGGCTTTTAATGCCATTATGTCCCACTTTCACCGAGCTCCTCCTCCACCTCCCTCTCCATTCCACCACCTCGCGGACGCTGGCGCTATGTGCGTGTTTACAGTCGCTCATGAATTGTTGATCCCCCCCCCGCCTGAAGTTGTGACCCCCTCGGGGCGCTCGTGGAAGCCGTGCGCCGTGTCCGCGCAAGGTGCCGCGAGATCAACAGATGGTGGGAGTGATTGTTGTGAGACGGACATCTGAGAGATTAACGGATGGAGGGAGGAAAAAAACCAGAATGCTGCAAGCCTCCAGTTCTGAACTTGCTAAAGATGAGATTCTAGCGAGAGGTAGCCCGCGTGCAAGGTTGGCCGGCTGTAGACCGTGAAGCATTAATGGCGCCTGTGGAGACGTGGCTGGTCGGCAACGCTTCGGCGCAGTTACAGGCCAGACGTTGGTCGGTGTGTTTACACGACAAGGGAGGGGGAAAAAAATTATTCCTGCAACTGTCTAGACCAGGGGTGGGCAAACTTTTTGACTGGTGGGGCCACAATGGGTTCTAAAATCTGACCGAGGGGCAGATGGATGGAGTGTTTTGGTGAGCCACCTCATAGGAGAATAAAATATATCCTGGGAGTATTTACAGTATTTAGCTCTTTATTGAAATGGCTGTTAAAACACTGAAAAAAAAATGGATGAAGTACAGCTATTTTATTACTTCCTTGCTATTAATATAATTTCTTCAAGTTCGGCGGGCCGGATTAAATAATTTAACGCTCCGCATATGGCCCCGGGGCCGTAGTTTGCCAGTGCCGGATCTATACACAACCCGGCCGACCCAGACTGCCCTACATGTCCTGCACATGCGCCTCAGTTTGCTGGCCCAGACTTTGACCTGCATACATTCGCCAGCATAAATGGGGTGATATATGGGGTTTCCTGAGGACCTAAATTTCACACTGAAAAATGTCTAAGGAACACATTATTTAACCCTTACATAATGTTGAGGGTCCAATGTGACCCATTTTACTTTAGAAAGCAGTAAAAACACCCTAAACATTTATTCTCTGACTTTAAGTTGACTTCTAATGGCTCTTTTTTTTAAAGGTAACTTGTTCTAGGTGTGTTATGACAGCCACAGTATCTACAGGTGCGACTAATTTAATTGAATCGACAATTAATCAATAATCGATTAATGGTTAACATCCCTCCTTGCATATCATGAAAACAAAAAAATGTGATTGTGGATCTTGCCACCCACACGTGCACCTTGATGAACGAGCTCACACCACCGTTATCAAAGTGAACTGGTCCCAGACCAGAGCGTCTGCAGAGAAGGAAAAACCAAACGCAGTTCATCGCCACTTATTTGCAGTGGCGTTTGACACACATTAGTCGTCCAATCGATGCTCTTTACGTGGGACAAGGCCGCCGCTCCAGTTAAAGTGCTTCAGTCGGGGGGGCCGCGGCCGTAACTTATCAACCGTGGACGTAAATGCACCGTAACTGATTGGGAGCTGCTTTTAAGAGCAAAAAAAAAAAAAAAAGAAAGGGATTTGGGATTTATGCTTTTGCGACTCGCTCCGGACCCGATGTTTGTCCCCCTCCTCCCCCACCTGGCGCCGCAGGCCAGGAGTGACGGTTTCGCTCTGCCACTTAAACACCTCTTCATCACGTTGGAGAGGCCGCTATCGCTTCGCTGTGTAATTTAGCTCACTATATTTAGTGTAAATGATTCCCTGCTGTGGTCGGCTGCCAGTGTGCCCCCCCCCCTGCCCCGTCCCTACACTCACTTCTCTCCGGCTTTATACAGTTGAACGATGCCAATAACATTTCAGCTGTCTGCTCAGCGAGCTGCACTCACTGCCTCTCACAGCGGCTTCTGTTTCCAGTCTTTTTTAAAGCCACAGGCACCAAATCATCCCCCGTTTTTTTTCTTTTTTTCCTTTCTGGACTCGGAGAAACCAGACCTTCTTTGTCGGTGGGAAACAATATGCTCGGATTGTGCGCCGGCTCTGTCCGACAATGTGTTTTTCTGTGTGCTTTCTGCAGTGCGCGCTCGTACACAAACACCCCCCACCCCAACTCCTCCTCCTCCTCCTCCTCCTCCTCTTCACGTCGCGGAAAAAAATTTGTCTTTTGGAGAGAAAAAAACCCTGTATTTTTGGCAGCCGGAACGATGAGGGCGAAATAATAACGGCGTCTTTCTGTGATGAGAGCAAAGATTCAGTTCAAGTATCTGCTGTTTATATTTTTGCATTGTTTTCCCTCGTAGCTGTTTCTGTGTTAAATGTGCATCTATGGTCATTAAAACGGGAAAATTCTAGTATTAAACTGCCAGCGTGAGTTACTGCAAGCTCACCGGTTGCCTTAAGCTAAAGCACCCATAAATATTTTTATTGGGGTGTATTATTTGGCGCCGTCTCAGACATCGGCCTCCTGTAATTGATCGCAGTGATTTCAAGCAAAATAATTCTGGTCGGTCCGTGATGGAAACATTGCTTTTTGATGCGTCCCCCTCCCTTCTTGACAATCATTTCTTTTTCATAATAATACTAATTTGCTCCCACTTTCCCCTCAGGCCGGCCATTCTTGGCTTCCCTCCTGGCTGGATGACTCACTCGTTCATCAGCCAATGGTAGACCTTTGATGGACTGCATCTGGCCCCAACCCTGAAAACGAGTCGGCTTTTGGCCGAAATCACTCTTAAAACAGAAAAAATGGATGAAATAAAGCTATTTTATTACTTGCTTACGATCAATAGAATTTCTTCAAGTTTGGCCGGCCGGATTGAAAAGCTTAACGGGCCGCATTTGGCCCCTGGACCATAGTTTGCCCATGCCTGATCTATGCACAACCCGGCCAGACCCGAACTGTCCTACATGTCCAGTCCCCAGAGTTTGACCTGAATAGCTGGGCTGGGCTGGGCTGGGCTGGGGTCAAATCTAGAACACACACTCCTGATTTATGTGCGCAATTAAGGTTGTGTGGACGTCAAAAGAACGGAGCGAGCGATCCTGAGTCGGGAGAAAGGAAAGGAGGAATTTCAGTTGCATATCAGGAAAACAAAAAAAGTAGTGATTTTGAATCTTGCAAACCGGGTGCACGTTGATGAACGAGCCCCCACCATCAATATAAAGTGAACTGCAGAGCCTTCGCCCCCCCCCACCCCCTTCCACATCAGCGGGCTTGGCCCAGAGCCACGTGACTGCGTTGGAGAGACTTTCTGCTCTCCCCTCCCGCAGTTCCTCAGCCCCTGACGCTACCCAGTGAAGCCGAGAATAAGATGTGACAAGGCTCTGGGGTTAACTCAGTCATCTCCCCGCACACCCAGAGCTGTGCTCACCCGAATGACCTCATCTCCCCCCCCCCCTTCCTCTCCTCTCTCACTTCCTGCCGCTTTCGCCCACCTTCCTCCCGCAGAGCCGCCCGCGCAACATGCGTGCAACTCGTCGGCTCGTGCTGCGAGCGTTAGTGTTGTAGTTGAGGCCGCACCAACCGAGTATCGAGATTGAGACCAGACCAAGACTTCATATATCAAAGAAAAATAACAAGAAAACGAAAAAGAAAAAAAACACCTGTGTCTTTTTAAATTCAAGTTTGCTTGAAATATCCTGAGTCGACCGAGACCAAAACCAATCTCGAGTACTACAACACTAGTGCGCGTTGCACAGCCTCGCCTTCTTGCCAGGCGTCTGGCGCTGGTGGGGAGGAGGCAGCTTAGATGGATGACCTCAACTTCACTTCTTGCAGAGAAATCGTGCCGGCATTTTAGGCGAAATGCAATAGTAAAGATTTGCGGCGCTTTGAGCAAACACATTGGCAGCCCCTCGTGTGTGTGTGTGTGTGTGTGTGTGTGTGTGTGTGTGTGTGTGTGTGTGTGTGTGTGTGTGTGTGTGTGTGTGTGTGTGTGTGTGTGTGTTGTGAGAAATATATTTCTTTCTTTCTCCAGTGGAGGGCGATGCCTCTTTGGTCGGGTGTTGATTTAATGAGGCCCTGCATAATCTATTACGATGTGCATCCACTTTAGGAAACTGAGCCAAAGTAAAAGAATAAATTCAGGATTTTTTTTCTCCTGTTGTTGTTGCAAAGTGAAACCAGCCGCTTCACCATAATGCGGAACCTGTTGAACCTTGATTGATTTATGGAGGGACCCAAATGCAACGCATCAGTAAACCGATGTATATGCAACCTGCCTGCACTTTTACTCCGGGAGATAAAGTGTTGCGGATGGGGGGGAGATACGAACGCCACCTTTGTAGACGGTTACAATATCAGCAGAACTGGATTGTTTTTTCCCCGCCGCTGAAGCAGCTTTTTCTCGCCGTCACCGAGTAACAAGGATAAACATCTTTTAAAACGCTGGCGCAGGCCAGGAAAACAGAACTCTCGTCCTCATGAAGGTTAATGACCGAGTGTGTATTTCATTTTTTTTTTTGTCTTTGTCCGTCCGCCGCGCGGCTGTTTCGGTTTGCATAACCACCAGCTTGTCTCGGTCTGATCAGATAGGAAGTCAAATGATGACGAGACATTCAGTAGCTGCGTATGCATGACACTTTTTCGCAAAACAAAAGCAATATTTCTAATATTTCGACATAGTACAATTGCGATTTGCAGGCGTTTCCATTGAATGGTGTGAAGTGCTTAAGCCATAATTCTCATGACAATTTTGCCTATACCTCTATTTCGGTATGTCTGAAAAACCACCACCATGAGAGCGTCAAAACCTTCTTTCGAAGTTTAGGCGTTTCCATCAGCAGCTTTTTCATTGCGATATTTAGGTTTTGCACAATTGTAGGGGGAACGTGAACACAGCTAGTAAAACACTGCAATCTTCTGATCTCGCATTCTGGGTCGCGCCTCTGTGCCAAGAGCATCACAAAAAAGCCTGTTTTTTTTTTTTTTTTTTTTGCCCGTTTTATTTCTTTCTGTTCGTTTAATGGCGGGACGGCCGGGGCGCGCTAGCCCGGCTTAGGTGAGAGCCGCGTGTCTTTTTAAGCCTGTTGAGCGGCTGCAGGCCTGCTGCTGCCCTGCTAAATGGCGTTTTAAGTTGCTGGCCTCCGATTAGAGCCTTTTGTTTTCTGCTCTGTCGGGGAGTTGGGTGGGTGGGGGAGGGGTGAGGGTGGAGGTGGTGGTGGTTGTGACGCTCTTAGCACATGAGAGCGGAGGCTGTGTACGGCGCTTAACCCTGCTTCGAGTGGCTCCCGGACCCCTCCACCACCACCACCACCACCGTCGGTTTTTCTTCTGGGTCTTTGTGTACAGACGGAATCCTGTTAGGATCAGACGGGGAGTTATCTGGGCCCAGCTCCCCTTGCTGGACCCAGGCCCTGCTGGGGGAGGGAGCAGGAGGGGGAGGAGGAGGAGGAGGAGGGTCTGTATGTGTGTCGTACAAGCCCCTGAGCCCTGTGCCGCTGTCACCCCCTCCTCCCTCCCACTCCAGTCCCTCCCCTCCCCCATCCCAGCGACGAGCCAACCTGCTTGTGTTACCATAATCCTTTCTCTCCTCTGCTCTCTTTCTTCTTCGCCCTCCACACACACACACACACACACACACTCTCACTGATGGCAGCTGTGTTTGGTTAGGTAAATTTCTGGAGCTGAAACCCCCACCCCCGACCCCCCTTGCACCACCCCGCACCACCCTCACCCCCCACCAGCTTCCTACTGTTACACCCACCGTGCTGCAGCCCCGGCTCCTGCAGACACACACACACACACACACACACACACTTCTGAGTCCAGCAGAACTCTCCCTGGGCCCCTTCATCCGGCCAATATGGATCATTCAAGAGTGGCTCTTTAAAAATCCCACCCCCGAGAACCCAAGACCTGTGTTAAAGCAAGACCGTGCTTTTCTTCTTAACCTGCAGTAATAGTCCACTGCATTAAAGTGGCCAGGCGCCTCCATCCTGCCAGCGAGAGAGGGAGAGAGAGAGACAGAATATGAGGCTGTGAGCACATCGATGCTTCCTTCCTTCAGGTTCAGACCGCTTACTTGGCCCAAAAAGGGTCGGCGGGTATCAAAAATGGAAGTTTTTCTTTTCCCTCTGAGCTGTGGGCGAACGTTAATCGCTCTTTTCAAAGTCCCGTCCGTCCGCACGCCGGCCCCGACTTCGCCTCCTGACCGCCGAGAACAGTGGCCGCTCTGAGAGGAGCCGCTCTCCCCTGACGCTGGGCCTCAAACCCACAACTCTCAGGTCTCGGGCCAAGCTGCGCTTTGGTTTTCTGCTCCTCCTCCTCCTCCTCCTCCTCCTCCTGCTTCTGCTCCCCGGCCGTGTGGGCGGCAGCACCACCACCTAGACCGAGTCAACACTCCTGCCCGTGACTTGATACATTCCTCGTCTGGCGGCGGAGGGGATTTATGAAGCAGCGTGGCCCAGGTCCAGGCTGGCCACGGAGGAGGAGGCGAGGGAGGAGGAGGCGAGGGAGGAGGAGGTTTCAGCTCGTTCTAGCGACGCCGCTCCTCTGCTCCCCTTTCTCATCGCAGCCTCATTCTCTCCGCGCAGACGCGGGAAGGCCTTGCAACTTGTTTTTGTTGTTTTTTGCATGGCGGCGCTCGCTGAATCATAGAAACACACCACCACCACCCCCCCACCACCACCACCACCCCCACCTCCGCACAAGCCCAACGCACGTCGTGTTGATATCGCTCGTCTACCTCTGCATGAGCACATTTTTTCTCCCACGCTCGCCGCTTTGCTTTCATAGTCTTCCGCGAGCAAAAAAAAAAAAATGAAGTCGTTCCTCTGGGGACTGGAGGCCAGCTCTTTACACACGATGACTCTGCAATCTCCAAACTGCATGTCTGGTTTCCCAAAAAGAAAAAAATGAATAGCGAGGCCTGCTCTAAATTCAGCCGCAACATCTCCTCCTAACTGCCTCTTTCTCCCTCCTAGCTGTGTTTTTTTTTTTTTGGGTCCTATCTTCCTTCCAGACGCAAACACGCAGTTTCTAACCGGGCTTTCTGTCTGTGTGACAGATGGCGTCGTTGCCGCCGCATCACAGTGTTTTGGGGGCTGGAATAAAGAGAGGCAGGTGGGGAGGACGTGCGTGCGTGTTAGCAGCAGCAGCAGCGGGAGGTGAAAGCTTGAGAAGTGGGAGGAAGATGGAGCCGTCTCATGTGCGCAGGGATTAGAAGTTGATGCGTCCTCATGGGGCCGGGCAGCTGTTGCTGCACACCGGCTTTTTAAACTTAAATGGCCGGTGAAATGCCAGGCGAGGCTCCTCCACACACTGAAGGTCAGCTGTGGGGCAGGAAAGCCACATGTTGGTGCTTTTTTTTGTTGGCAGCAGTGGCAGCGTCCTGGCTGCAGCGCTCACCTTGTAAAACTAGCTGCGTTTCCATGGCAGTTTTTCGCAAAATAAAGGCGTCTCCATTGAACTGTGCGAAGCACATAAGCCGTAATTCTCAGAAAATCTCGTCCCGTGAGTTTTTCAGGAATTATGTTTGCTTTTGTTTGTTTGCGTTTGTTTGCTGTCAAGAACATATAAAAATATAATAAAATATATTCCGTCTCCTCCTCCGTCCAATCATAACGCGCCATTTTCACGAAGTGAACTGGTCACGTGACCCCCGTACGTCATGATGTGTAAATGCGACACTTTTGCGATATACCTCTATATCAATACGTCTGAACAACCACCTCATGAGAGCGTCAAAACCTTTCAGCCATATTTGGGAGGTTTTCCGAGGTGTAGGTGTTTCCATGACCAGTGTTTTATTGCGAATATTTAGGTTTTGCGCAATTTTTGGGGTAATGGAAACGCAGCTACAGGCGTTTTTCTCTTCATTCTAAAACCCCAGGACCTGCAGCGCTCATTCTGCTACGTCACCAGTTTCTCCTCCTCCTCCTCCTCCTCCTCCTCTTTTGCTTTTTCTGTCTAAACGCGTCCGTCTGCTTTGCTGCCTCACCTTTTCTTTGTTTTATCTTTTGATCCCCGGGTTCTCCTCTGACGAGTCCTGTCCGAACTCGTCAGAGGCCCCCGGAGCCGCCGAGGTTTGTTGCGGCGCAGAAAATTCAGAGAATTCAGGCCCTCCGCCCCGCCCCCTCCCTGCACGTCAAACTCCTCGGAGGCCAACTGCTCATTTTCTTTTTACTCTTTGCGAGTCGCAGGGGACGCAAGGGCGGAACAACACCCGCTTCCCCTCCCAGCCAGTCTCGCTTGGACGCCACGGCTCTTGGCGTCCTCTGTGTGTGCGTGTGTGTGTGTGTGTGTGTGTGTGTGTGACTGACCAGTGTTCTTTTGCAGGCCGGCCAAGGCAATATCTTGGGAGCCACTCGTGTTTACTCGCCGCCTGAAAAGAGGTTGTTATCAGCCCCGGTCACGTTGCCCCCTTCTCATTCACACTCACTATACAATTTTGCATGGACACACGTGCACACACACACACACACACAAAGGGCCCCTTTTGAACTCGCGCACACACACCTACACCCTCCCCTGAGCGGCCCAGTAGAAGGGCATGCCTTTGTCGGCAGATGTCAGGACGCAGGTGTGTGTTCCTGTGCATCTCGCTCGCCTCGTTTCATCTCCTCCTCCAGAGGCTGCCCATTTGTCTGCGGCCCTGTTTTCATTTCAGCCTCCCCCCCCCCTCTCCGCTCCGGCCCTCCGACACCACCACCACCACTACCACCCCCACAAGGACACCAACACATCTGTCCTATTTAACCCCCCCCCCCCCCGGCCATTGTTCATTGCAAAACATAAAGAAAAATCACATAAAAATGCAGCCTTTTCTCCCCTGGCCCCTCCTGTTACCTTTTGTTCCTTTTTTTTTGGTAAACAACATAATTCTTCTTAAATTTTAGTCTCTCTCTCTCTAAAAAAAAACAAGTTTCGTCGTGATTATTTCTTCTTTTCTTTTTTTTTTTAAACTGAAGAGGAATTCTTGCAAAAACGGTAACAAGAGCGGCGTCAGTCAGTGAGAGGCCTCGGCAACAAGGTGAGACATTAAAAGGTCCAATGTGTAAAAAAAAAAATTCAGAAAAGCACAGAATTTAAAAAAGGTAACGGTATTTAGGGGACTGTCAGGGAGGCTTCTGTTAAAAATGGCGGCGTGTAGATGGCAGTAAGACCCATATTGCTCTATGTATACTTGTCTGTAGCTGCTCTTCCATGACAGTTTTTGGCAAAATAAAAGCGATATTTGTAAAACTTTGACAAAGTACAATTGCAAACCTTTTAGCCATATCTGAGAGGTTTTTCCAAGTTTAGGTGTTTCCATGACCAGCTTTTTTATTGCAATATTTAGGTTTTGCACAATTCAAGGGTTAATGGAAACGCAGCTTATATGAAAACCGTTCTAAGGATAGGAAAACTAAATTACTTTTATTCTTCTGATTATACACCTTTATTAATGTATTTATGGGCAGTATGTTAAACTTTTACCAATATAAAAATCATAAATCATGCTGAATTCTACCCACGGACCGTTAAAGCTTTCTGTCGCCTGACAGGTACAAGAAGTCATAAGACTTTCCTTTTCTGAAAGCAATAAAGCAGAACGGATGTGTCACCCTCCCTCAGCTGCTACCTGCGCCGCCACACCGAGCACCTTCCCATTTGCGCCAAAAGAGAGAGCCCGCCGCGTGCAGCATTAGGCTGAGTCGTTGCAATTTATTTGGCCCACACGAACCGCCTCATTGCAGACTTCAATGACTTCTGCAGGGTAACCGTTTAAGAAGCGCTGGGGGAGAGTGATCGCTGGGACGGCCGGGGTATTTATCAGCCTCTGCCACGGGCCAATCCAGAGAGCAGCCGGCTGCTTTTTCCTCTGCCTTTCGTTTTTTTTTTCCGGCATGCGCTCCACGCCGAGACAGCGGGGACAAGCGGAGCCTCGCGCAAGCGCCAGCAAATCGGCCCAACGTATGTACGCTCCCGAAAAAAGAGAGGAGGGAGGAGAGCTGAGGTTCGCAGGCTTCGTCGTTGGCAGCCTCTAAAAGTCGCCTCGGGGCATTCTCCCCCGCCCCACCCGCCCCCACCTCCATCTGCTGCCGCCTCCACCGCCGCTCCACTTTTCCTCCCATTCAGGCTGCGACCTGACAACAAAGAGGGAAGATGTGTTTAGCAGGCAGGTCTTCGCCCCGGTTATTCCCTCTGTCCACTGGAGCGAGAGACGTTGTGTTTGTCTCCTTGTGTTTGCCGTCTCCATCGTGCTTCCTCAACCCTCAGCCCTACCCATCACCATCAACCACCCCTCCCCCGCCTTCGCGGATGACTTTTTTTTTTTTTTTTTTTTTACAAAGCAGGAGTAGCTGCGGGTCCGGACATGAAAGATTGGCGTGATCGGGGTGATTTTCTTTCTTTTTCCGCACCATAACCTGATCTGATGCGTACATCTGGGTCAAGGGAAGCGAGCCCAATCAGGATGAACCCAATATCCAAT
Source organism: Thamnaconus septentrionalis (assembly GCA_009823395.1). Taxonomy (NCBI): domain Eukaryota; kingdom Metazoa; phylum Chordata; class Actinopteri; order Tetraodontiformes; family Monacanthidae; genus Thamnaconus; species Thamnaconus septentrionalis. The sequence continues at coordinate 6,006,271 of CM020520.1, forward strand.
AGTCCGGCTTCAGCCTGATCCATTCTCTTTTATAAACGTATAAGCCAATCCTGTTCGGCCCCTAATCTGTCGATGGGATCAGCTGATTATTTGTGTGTAAAGGTCCTCACACACCAGGCAAGAGGCGAGGCGAGACAGCTTTTACCCAGTGAAATTTTGCCAGGACTTTAGAACGTCTGTCGGACAATTTGAAGGACTTGCTCTGTCAACTGGCTCCATGTTTGCAGAGGGAGAGAACAAATTACCGAGAGCCCATTGTTTAGGAACAGCGGCTAGCTACATGTCTGAGGTAAGGCATTAATATAAGGATTGGTCGGAGGTCCAGCTATTTTCGCTCAGTGGAAACTCCCTGCCAGTGTGTAAGGACCTTTGTGGGCGTGTTATTTTTTCCAGCATTCGTTCAATGATGATCTTCTCTTCCTGTCGCCTCACCTGACCAGTCACAGAATGTCGAGTTGACTGACGGGCCCCTGTGCAAACAGGAGGTCGACTGCTAGAAAGCAGCGGTGCCGTCTGGGCCGCCATTGATCAGGTGACCTCGGGGAAATCAGCCCAACCTGCTGCGAGATGGCATCGCCCCCTCGTCTCTCTGGCTCTCTCGCTCTCTCTCTCTCTCTCTCTCTCTCTCTCTCTCTCTCTCTCTCTCTTCCCCCCCCCTTACTTGCAACCCCGTGGAAAGACGAGATGTGCTAAGAGGTACAGACCAGCCAACACACAAAGAAGAAGAATAAAGAGAAGAGCGAGCCTCTCCACTCTTTGAAAATCGCTCTCCAATTCTCCGTAACAACCGGTCGAGCGGCTGGTGCAACGCCGCGCATTTGTTTGCCAGTCAAGGCCGGTTTGTGAAATGTCCTTTCCGACGCCGTTTGTAGCATCTTTTCTTTTTTTCCACCCTCCCTCCCGGCTACGCTTTTGCCTTAAATTCAGAATAACTGGTGGAAAAATCTAAAGAGATGCTCGAGATAGGAAGAAAAAAAATAAAGGTGTCAAACTTGGTTGTATTTCCAGTTTAGGCAGGTGCAGCCTGGCGGCGCGCTGCCTTCAAATCTCCTCCACTTGCTGCAAAGCAGACAAAGCTCCATTTGTCACGTGTCGGCGGAGGAGGCTAACAGGATGCTCTGCCCCCCTGGTAGCCAATTAACTCGGCGCTACATGACTCTGCTTCTATTTTTTTTTTTTCCTTCCTCCTTCTCTTATTTTTCTTCCGTCCCAAGTCGAGGGTTTGAGTCGACCTCGACGAGGTGGAGGCGTTGGTGTGACGATAATAAGCGTTTGCGGGTTCCCGTGTGGTGTTTGGTGCACTGCGGTCTTCAAGTTGGAAGCCTTGTTTCGCAGCCCAGCGCATTGCCCTGTAATTTTTTTTTATTTTTTTTTACAGCAAGGTGCCCGAAATGTCTGTCACTCGGTGGCATTTCGGTCGACGGGAGCACTTTTTCCGACAAGGCTATATTTGCGCAAGCTGATTTTTCGAGTCTGTGCTTTTCACATTTGTTCTACTCTGGATTTTTATGTTGATTTTTTTTTTTTTTTTTTTTTGACAAATTCGCTGATCTTTTGTACTCGATCATCGTCTCGGGTGGTGAGAGTGACTCAGAACGCGGCTGGTGAGTCAGAGATTGAGTTTCGATCGCAGGCTGTTGCACCTGCACAATGCCTTCAGATTGAAACGTCTTCTTTACATTCACTGATCCAAAAAAAAAAAAAAAAAGGTCCATTTATTTGAATTGATTTTCAGTGCCGGCTGCATCCTAATCCATTCGCGGAGCCGCTGGTTTTATCCGCCAGTAGGGCGGCGACGCGCTCCCTCCTTGTTAATATGTCACAATGTCTCCTATTGTACCATTTGTATTTTATTAAAGTTTAACACCGCTCTCGACAGCCATGCAAATTTAAAGTTGCCCCCGCAACAGCACGCCGATCTGCTTGAATATCAAATGAGCCGCGGCGGAACATGAAACGCCGACACGCCGCGCACTTGTTGAAGACCTCTGTCGGAGCAGAGCGTCTCCTATGTTGAAACATGAGCCCTCTTGACTGCCTCGCTCTGCCTGCGCCGCCAGACGAGCAGGAATCCGGCCAGGGCCTGAGACGGGCAGAACTCAAACAAGTTCAGATTGTCAAAAAAAAAAGAATAAAAATTTCCCACCCTGTTATTTTCCATTAACTTGTCCGGCTGTGTAATATAGCCCGAAGCGGTGCAAAGAAACTAAAAGAAGGGTGATTAATGGAAAGCGTGAGACGATGACGAGACGGGATGCGGAACGCCGAGAGTCCTCGGCAGCCGGGAAACAGCTGCCAAATGCGTCCGACGCTCCGTTTCCATTCCGCTACTGTCTCAGTGTGCGCGTGGGAGGGAGTTTACCTGAGCAGACTGAGGATGTGCTGAAGCTAAACGCCGGTGTGGCTGCACGAGCTAACTTGTGTTTATTAAGGAACCGCTCTCTCCGTGCGTCGGGGAATGAGGTTTTACAGCTTCTGGGCTCACTCTGCTGGAACGCTGCTACATTCTGACGCCAGTAGTAACTATTTTTCTGAAGCTACAGCAGCAATAGGAAATATTAAATATTTCTCCTCCAATTCTTTACAGATGGCTAGAAAAGGTCAGATCAGTCGGCTGCCGATCGTTAGCGGGCGATTGTCGGTGTTTGGCTGCTGGTGTCAAACAAAGCTGATCAGAAGGTCAGATCGGATTAAAAACAAAAAAAAAACAAAACAAACTAAGCTCTTGCGTTTCACCACACCCGGGGCTTTATCGAGGCTGATTTTTGGTTTTTAACTCCAGGGTCGGCCTGCGTTCATGCATAACCAGCGCTTCAACCAAAGGCAGCCACAAGGGTCTTTGCATTTGTTGTCTGACACTGAAATTCGCTGCATCTTGGAAATCCAGATGGTGGCTTTTTCTTGCGCCAGGGGTCATTTCCGCCTGCAGTGCCACACATGGCCTCTGGGGAATTTCGAGAACAAGGCCAACAGCAGTCATATAAATAGACTGTTTCCTGTCTTATCACTAAACTGAAGCATTTTTTTTCTGCCAGTTTTGCTGCAGCAACAACACAGTTTTCTGCTGGTTGTCATATTGGTTATGATTAATCAGTTTTACGCTCCCCTTATATCCCGACAGCAGCTCCGCAACACCGTCCAAGCCCTGCGCTGCCTGCAGATCCACTGCAGGGCGTCAACACAAACTGACTTTCTTTCTTTCTTTCTTCTCCTCTGATTACATTTAATCCGTCGTTCCTGCGGCTGGCTCCCTCTCCTGTGATCTCTTGGCAGAGATTCAGCTATTGTGCTTGGAAGTGTGAGGAAAAGGAAAAACCACTCAAGGATGCACCCGGCAACTTTTGTTTGCTATCGGGGGGGTTTGTCGACTATCAAGCGCGTCCTCTTTAAAATCTTCCATTTTTTCGTGCTAGTTTTAAGATATTTTTTGGCAGTATTTTTTTGAATCCCGTAGGAGGATTTTTTCCCCCCTGTCTCCCCACTGATTCAACTTTTGCCTTTTAAAAAAAACTGCATCGTCTCTTATCTTTAACAAACAAAACGTTTGTCTCTTCCCCTCCAGAGCTTCCCGTCGGACGAAGGCTGGCCGTTCGCCAAGTACCTCGGGGCGTGCGGCCGCATGGTGGCCGTCAACTACGTGGGCGAGGAGCTGTGGAGCTACTACAACGCGCCGTGGGAGAAGCGCGTGGACCTGGCGCGGCAGCTGATGGACATCGCCGAGCAGCTCACCAACAACGACTTTGAGTTCGCCCTCTACCTGCTGGACGTCAGCTTCGACAACTTCGCCGTGGGCCCGCGCGACGGCAAGGTCATCGTGGTGGACGCCGAGAACGTCCTGGTGGCCGACAAGCGGCTCATCAAGCAGAGTGAGTGTGTGCTGTGTGAGGGCAGGCAGTGCATAATTCATTGCATATCCATTGCTTGCATGTCAGAGTGGGTTTTTGCTCGCGCAGGTGCAGCTTGTGTGAGCAAAAACCAAAAGAAAGGGAAGAAAACTTTTTTTATTTTTGCAGAATTCAGCGAGTGTCTCTGTGTTCTACTGCTTGACCATCCAATTAAGAGCCAATATCAGAGTTCTCACAAGTTGCTTCAAGCTCTAGCTTCTTTTTTTTTAACAATACGATAAACTTTATTGTCCCGCTTGGGGAAATTTCTCATGAAATCAGCAACTGCACCATAAATGCCTTGACAGCCACAGTGCATCACCAGCCATACCATCCCAACAACATTTACCTAACAGTACTGAACATGGCCCATGACGTTACACAGAAAACTTGCACAAAGCACACGCTAAAAGATAAACTCTAGCAATACAACAATACACTCGAAAAAGTATTGCACAATCTTTGGCCTCAAGCGGCATTGTTGAAGAATTTTCTGGACCGATCTCCGGTATTACAACACCAGAGTTCACAGTTAGGAAGTGCACGCGTATCTCCGCTAACATACCTCAGACCCACTTTAGAAAGCAGAGCACGACTACAACGCAAATGGCAGCACGAGTCCCCTGGCACATAAATAAATAAATAAAGTCCCGGCTGACGGCACTGCGGGACAACTTCCGCTGGTGGGACGGTGGTGGAGGTTGGTGGGAAAGGTTCCCCGGGGAAGGTGGTGACAGCTGCGGGCGGAACCTGCGCGCACGCTCCCGAGCATCTGCTGCTCCTCCTGACAACACACTCCTGCCGTCGACGCGGCCCATCAAAGAAGAAGAGATCCTCTGGATAACGAGCCGCCTCCACTGGCCTAGTTCCACCTCCACTTCAACTTCAACATCAACTTTTTTTAATCAACTTTATTCTCGAGAATGTGGCTTTATTCTCGAAATTTCCACTTTAATCACAAAATTTATTCTCCGAAATAATCACGAAATTTCAACTTCATTCTTGAAATGAAAACTTGAAAAAAAATCTTCTTCCACCTTCGAGTAGTAAACTCGCAGCGCCACACCAGGCCTGGCATAGGTACTACATCGTTTTCAGTCGTTTCCAGCATCTCCGTGTAAACGGGAAAAATTTAGAAGATGGCTTTGTGTAAACACGTTTTTTTCAAGAGCATTTTCGAAAATTGTCGGTTTCAAAAAATGCAGTCTCCTTGTGAATGGGGCCTCAGACTAAACCCTATAACGAGGACAGAGAATGAGAGAGAGTTGTATATCACGCTCCCTGGCCTGGCAGGCAGGTTCCCGCCCTCCTCTCCTCCGCCCCTCTTCCTGCAGAGGCTCCGACCACCCAGACAGCCTCATAGATTGGTCCCCTCCTGCAGGAGATCCTATTAAAGTGATAAACTGTTGTCTTGCTGGGTCTGCAAGGCCAGGTGGAGGAGGAGGGAGGGGCGGGTCGCAAGCAAAGGCTCAGATCTGAAGCCGGATGGATGAAAACGGGTGTCGAAGAAACTCTCGGCTCGGAAACTGCATCTCCCACAATGCATCAGCGAATATATACGAACAATAATTGTAGTTGGAAAGAAAACTGAGGTTTTCATTGAATGTATTTTTTGTCAAAGTCAATATAATAACTTATGTGTGACTTGGTGGTGATGATAGTTTGTCTTTGTCCCTTGAAAGTTTTAATTTTCATCCACTGAGCCTTGTGGGTTTCTTGACCCGATTCACACTTATGCAAATGCAACACTGGCAACTCGCAGAATTACAAGCATTACATGCATTACATGCGCCAACCATAAGGCTGCTGTGGCCCTCCGTCCAAATGAGTTTGGCTCCGCTGAGTCTCCACCCAGTGTGCATTTATTTAAAGTGCACCCTGCGTGCGCCTGGCTTCGCCTCGGCGCCGCTCGCTCCAATTTTCCGCCCGGCGCGAAATCCTGGAGCACAATCCAGGTTGAGAGCGGCCTTCAGTCTGGCTGACACACTTTGGAGCCGCACGACTCAAGCTGCTTACCGGCGGCCACTCGCAGTCTAAGCCTCTGTAATGTTTGCCCCCCCTCCTCCTTTTCCTCCTTCACCTCCTCCCCCTCCTTCTCCTTCCTCTTCCCCCTCTTCTTCCACCTTCTCTTCCTCCTCTCCTCTTCCTCCCCTTCCTTCTCCTCCTTCTCTCCCTCTTCCTCCTACTTTCCCTCATCCTTTGTTCCCTCCTCTTTCTTTTCTTCCTCCTCCCCCTCCTGAAGCTGCCGTGCCCCCCTCCCAGCCAGCCTGCCTGCTTGCGTGCCAAGCGGCTTGAGTTAGCGAGGAAAGACGGAGGATGACGGCGGTAATGAGAATTAGGAGGTCG